>JALLPI010000225.1:15000-25915 GCA_036939935.1 Cyclotella atomus | reverse complement strand
TCTATCCATCCCCCGATTTTCATAAGAATCAGAGGATAAAAATATTTGGGCCATTGCACCATTGCACCCCCTACAGGAAGGGCACGGGATCTGACAACACTACAAGGGCCATTGGCGGCGGCGGCAGGGCGGAAAACAACAACATGACAGGACATTGGCATTGGTAGTAGATGGGGGTGGAGAGTGAGAGGAGGTGAGCGGATAGGGCGGGCGGATGCAGGCAAGTAAGGAAGTGCCAGTGAGCAAAGTGATCCAAAAAGTGATCCAATCCAAAGTGATCCAAAAGTGATCCAAAAAGTGATCCAAATCCAAAGTCCAAAGTGATCCAAGTGATCCAAGTGATCCAAGTGATCCAAAGTGATCCAAAGTGATCCAAGTGATCCAAAGTGATCCAAGTGATCCGTGACTGAAAATTGTGTGTGTGTCCAAAATCAGTCTATCTATGTACCATACATACTTAAAAAGAAATTTTCAGTCCCGCATGACCGGGCACCTACTTTTACTTAAGTATTTACGTATGCATACATACATATCTATGTACCTGACCTGCTTCGTCGTGCTTCTTCCAGGCCTTTCCTTTTGTGATTTTGAGGATTTAATTTGTCTGGATGGACTTGATTTCAGGAAAATGCCCTGGAAAAAATCCCTTCATGGCCCTTATTTATGGCGCGTTGTTTGAGAGGCAGCGTCCTAAAGTCCAAGCAAAGCTTCACCTGCTACATAGATAGCTTCAGATCAGCTCTTCGTCCTCTTTCAATGAGATTTGCGTTCTGCGGATCTAAGCAAATGAGCAGCGGCAGCAATTGCATGCCTAGACCATGGTCCCGTCATGACCACACCTTATCCAGATTAAAGTTCAAATTCAGTACCTAAGCTCACAACATAAAAACAATGTCAAACGATGCACCCGCACACATCAACCAAGGCACGTCATCCATGCATCACACTCCCGAATTGGAATCTCTACTGTCCAAACTTCGTCCATTTCAAAGGGCCGCATTTGATTTTGCAGTTCATGGAGTCGCTATAACTGGCGGTAATGGGGACAAGAGACGGTACAAACAGCCATCTCATCTAATGGAGAATAATGGATCAATTGCAGGATCCGGAACAGGTCGTCTGTTGTTGGGTGATGAGATGGGATTGGGGTGAGTAATAGTTTGCTTTTCTTTATCTGACGTTTCACTCTGTGTCTTTTGTTTATATAGCTGGTGCTCATCTGCTCTATTCTTTACTTGGATCTTCAATTTTGCAAATCATCTATTCATGCTGCATGCATGCCACTCTTGCCTCGTGGTCAATATCTTCATCAACAATAAACTCACTAACAAAGAAAAACACTCTCATCCCTAGCCATAATGCTAGCCTATCAAAAAACCGAGTGGCCACTGCTCATATTATGCCCAGCAAGCTTACGATACACCTGGCCAGCCGAGATTGAAAAGTTTTGTCCGTGGATTCCATCCACTGCTATTCATGTAGTTCGAGGAAAAGATGATGTGCAGTTTGCCAAAAAGATCCGGGGGTGGAGAGAAACTATTGCTTGTGGTGGGGATAATAGAGTCCCTCTTGGTGACATCAATCGATTAGATGATGGGAATACACAACAACAACAACAACAACAACAACAACAGAAAGAGCCACCAATCCAAATAGTGATTGTCACGTATTCACTTCTTCAAGAGAGATTTCAAGTGGCCAACATCTTGAACCGATGTAACTTTCAATGCATCATCGCAGACGAGTCCCATAACCTCAAACAAATGAGTTCTCAAAGATGCCAACTCGCCTTACCGCTACTCCAAAACTCCAGGCGTTTGGTACTGCTTTCCGGAACACCTGCCCTCAATCGCCCGGTGGAATTGTGGCCTCAACTCGTGGCATTAGACCCATCCGGTAAAATCTTGAACAAATACGGAATGAAATACACCGAATTCACACGAAGGTATTGTAATGCCAAACCGACGAGATTCGGATGGGACGTAAAAGGTGTCTCCAATGCAGAGGAATTGCATACAAAACTAAAGAAGGTTATGGTGCGTAGATTAAAATCGGAAGTGCTGCACGATTTGCCAGCCAAACAGAGGTCTATGGTGCCCGTGGATGTTGTCAATGCAACAGACAAGGAAAAGTGCAGCGACCTAATTCGTCAATTGAACACAGTTAGGCATTCTTTGGCAGAGATACTAGATGAGGCATGCGACGAGGATGCCAACGCGGCCAGGTTTGAATCGCGAAGTTTATTGATGCAAGCATATCAAGCTAGTGGAATTGCCAAGGCTCCCGCTACGACGGACTATATTTTAGACTGGCTCGAGGGATCGGGAACGCAAAAGCTTGTGGTATTTGCTCATCATAAAGATGTGCTGGATTACATGGAGGCTGCAATATCAGCCAAGTACAAGGGCAAACTGGGCATGATGAGAATCGATGGGTCTGTGCCTCCGGCAGAACGTGCCTTGCGTGTCAAAAAATTTCAATCTAATGCGGGAATGAGACTTGCACTTCTCAGTATGACGGCCGCTGGTGTGGGGCTGACTTTAACAGCTGCAAGCTCTATCGTATTTGCCGAGTTGCATTGGGTTCCTGGGGTACTGGCGCAGGCGGAAGATAGATGTCATCGGATTGGACAGGTGAATTCGGTTAATGTCATGTATTGCATTTGTAAGGATGTAGACGTGTCGGTCGATATGAATTTGTGGAACATGCTGGGAAGGAAAGTGGGAACTTTGGGTAGAGTTGTAGATGGACAGAGAGGCAAAGGTATGAATGCACTTGAAGTGGACGGTGTTGTGAAGCAAGGGGTGTCTGCGGAGGAGGACCTTGCAAATTTCTTTGCATCCAATTCGAATTCGGCAGTACAGAAGGGCATGGGGAATGTGCAGCCAGTGAAAGGAACGATACAGAGTTTCTTCACGAAGCAGGCGGCCAAATTGAGCTCAAAATCAATCACAACCAAAACTCCTGCGCCTGCAGCTGCAGCTGTGGTAAGAGCAAATCAAAAACAAAACGCAACGGTTTCATTGCTAGATGACAGCGATGACGAATGCTCGTTGAACTCTGGTGGCCAAACTGCCGACAGCAAACAATCTGCATCAAAGAGTGAAGAGCTTTTGTTTATACCCTTCACCTGCCATGCATGCACCTATGAGAATCCAGGCGGATATTCATGTGAGATGTGCAGTACTCCACGAGCCGCGGCAGACCGAATTTCGCAAATAACTCAAAGTCAAATGGACGTAGTCGAGCTAGATGAAGACGATTGGGCGTGTAATGTATGCACTCTACTCAACAAGAGCAGCCACCTTAGTTGTACTGCGTGTGGAGAGGAGAGATCGAGAAGAAAAGATGCAACTATTGATTTGACAGAATTATGTGACGCTCCTTCACGTGTCTCACAGTCTCCATCATCTAGCACTCAATCAGTATGTTCAGAAAAGGACCAAGCTCAATTCAAATCCAGCGCCGCTGAGAAGTTACCTGTTTCCGAAGAAGACTTACTTAGCTTTAGTGTTTCAAAGAACAGTGGCCGAGTAGCTTTGCATCATGGCGGGCAGCCGCTCCATGTCAACTTTGACATCTCCCAAATTTTAACCCAAGAATGCTCAAATCAGTTGGAAGAATGCGCATTATCAAGATCCATACCGGGGATAAAGGCAGCTTTGCCTCCACGGAAATTCGACTTCGATCACAGAGCTGTTGCAGAAGTCATTGATTCAACAAAACTGACAGAAAAGGTCAGCAATGATGTCATGATTAGAGAGTTAAAATCATTTGTATTACGTTACATGGAGTTACGTGAGATTGAAAAGAAAGCCATAAAAGAATCTGGACTCGCCGTGACTTCATCTTCACTGAAAACAACAGCAGCTAAATTAGTCGTTTCGAGTGTATCTGGTGAAACCGAGAGGTATGTCGGGGGCGCAAAGGAGAAGGCGAATCTTAACAAACGAAATAATTGTGCTAGCAAAAGAGATATCGACATTATCAATGGTAAAGCATGTGCGTGGTGTGGCGAGACTCTTCTGTTGCAAAGCAATACTGTTGTCGATGCTACATATTGCTCATACAAGTGCGCAGAAGAAGGAAGAGTCAGACGCGGTGGCATGTACAGTTCAGCCAGGATTCGTTCTCAGATCTTTAGCTTGGAGCATGGCGTTTGTTGCCTGTGCAAACTCGACGCTCATGCTCTTTACAATCGGATATTATCACTGCATCCTGCTGAGAGACTTAACGCACTGATGAAGGCCAACTTCAAGCTGCCCAAATCACCCACTGCCCTGAACAAGCTACTTCAAGATCCAAAAGAACAGGACTTCTGGCAAGCGGATCATATCGTCGCTGTCTCGGAAGGAGGTGGAGGCTGTGGTATCGACAATTTACGAACTCTTTGTACTACATGCCACAGTATTGAAACTGAGAAGCTTCACTCACGGCTCAAGACTTCACAAGTCAAAGTAGATAGCAATCAGATGGATCTTTTAACAGCTTTCACAGCAGGACTGTCGCAGGGCAGTGACTCGACGAAGAAGAGAAAAAGACGTACTGCAGATTGAAAATCACGAACTTTAAGATCTTGTACACACACCAATGCTGCATGAACAAGGAGAATTGACCCTTTGTTAACCTATCTAATCATCACAATCACATCCAATCAGTCCAACCTCACACCGTAACCTGCGCATACTATTCCTCAATGTCTCGTGCTGAGCCAACGAAAGCAACGTAGGCCTCCTTCCCATCTTTTCATGATATACCTGGCATAATCGAAGGGTGTCCGGGCACAGGCAGTTCGTCTCTCGTTCCACGGGAATATAAAACATGTCAAATTCATCATCTTCAGAATCATCTTCAGAATCATAATCATCCTCCGAATGAATGCTATAAAACGACGACACTCGATTATTCTCATCAGGCAACAACCGCTTCACAATTGATATAACGTTCACAAGTGATGGACTCAACCCTATCGCCCTATAAAACTTTTCAGTATCGAATACTACACCGAAGGCATCTAGACTGAGCTTCAATCGAGCCTCCAAGGCCTTGGCTTCAACCTTGTTTAACATACCATCACGGTCTTCGTCGGAACGGAGAATGTTTTTGATAATGTCTTGTAGGACCGCTTGACGGAGGTATTCCTGTTGTAGACAATATGGAATGTCGATACAAGTAAGTACATGAGCATTAAGAAAAGTAAGAAGTGACACAGAAACAAAAAATGCAACAGCAACAGCCGCATCAGATCACATCATATCAGATCAGATCGAACATACCCGCATCTCATCCAAAATATCTTGATTCTCTATCACAAGCTTTACCAAACTTTCCATATTCTTATCTTGAACATGTGTAATATCTTGGAGTTTGGCATTCCTTTCTTCCATACCCTCGATCTCAGTTTGTAATTCGTGAATCTCCATGTTGAGAAAGTTCACTTCCCTTTGGAGATTGTTTGCTTCTTTTCGGAGGGCGTTGACTCTTCGTCTCATTGCTTGATTGCAGTGCAGGTGTTGACAGTGACGAAATTGTTGTGAGTCAAAAATTGGCTTGCAGATATGGAACGGCAGCAGCAGAGCAACACAATAATTCCAACTCAGCCAGACTCTCACCAGGATACCGTATCAACTTCCACTCATTCAACCAAACCACCGGAGTAACCACCAAACAAACCCCAGCGGCAATACCCAAAACTATCAAATTAGTATATCCCTCACTACCCACACCCACCGCAGCAGCAGCAGCATTCCCAAGTGCAATATCCGAAAAGGCAAAACAATAAGCACCACATGCCACAATTGTAATGGCAATAACTAGTACAGTCTTGACTTTGGTAAGTGTTGATACCGGCAGATATTCCTCATCTATCATTTGCAATTGTTGATTGTTAGTAGAAGATTCGACATTGGTGATTCGTTCTGTAGTTTCAGAATGAATGGTGTAATCATCTGTAGATTCTATTGTATACCTATCATGGTAATCTTTGAAAGACTCATTGGCGTCAATAGTTTCGTCTAAACTTTTTCGACGGATGAATCGTTTGAGCGCCTCGCTTCGTTTTCGGTGTTTGCTCATTCTTGGTGGTTTGGAATGAGATTTTTGGAGGCTGTTGTCAATTGATTTCGGTGGAGGCGATTGAAAGGATTGTGGATTACCGTCGTAATTGTCACGTTGGGATGCTGTTTGTAGTAGAGGCGTTGAAAGATTGTTTTCGTCCATTTCTGCTGTTAGCTTGTTGAGATATTATTGTTGTTATGTTGTCACTTTCACTTGACTATGACGTTTTATGTCTTACGGCAATTCTTTTCTAGAACGGTCTCTGCTCATTCATTTCAACTGACCGTCTTGACATCTTGCCGATAATACAACCGAGCTATTGCTGTCATCGTGGTCTTGAGGCGATTGGTTTCAGCAGCAGCGACATTGTTGGCTCTTGGCTGCAGGCCTTGAAGGTTCGTGTCTAAATGTAAAATACTCGAGTGAATTTGTTCAGCCTTTATGTCTACTGTTGGGCTGAAAAAGGGCAATAAGTAGCAATAGGTGCCTGAATAGAGGCATTTCGAATGTAGAGTAGGAAAAGGGCAATTCTAAAACATGATTATTGATGCAGAGGTATTAATACGGTATTTGCGATGTGTATACCTTTTTTCTAGAGAAGCCTCCTCTCTCTCCTCTCACTTGCTGCTACACCAAACGATACACGATGCGATAGAGTCCAGCCCCGAGCCGAGGAGCCTCATTCTACTCTCCTCATCCATCCTGCCATTGCCTCTTGCATCTCAATCTACCTCAATATCCTACCTCGCCTGCATAACACAACAACAGACACCATGGCCATTCGCTCCATCCAAAACTCCAAAACCTCCAAGCCGCCCATTACCACCACCAACAAACCACAGCAATCCACCCTCCACACCATGCTACAACACTTCAAAAACTTCAAATCACTCTCTAATATAATCGTAATCCTGATATCCCTCCACATCCTGTACATGTCTTTTACGAATCTATCTGTTTTCCCTCGACTGCGGGGAATCGGAGAGTATGGGGAGTATCTGAGTATGATTGGTGGGAATGCCCGTGTGGATGGAATATTGCCTAATGTTTTGGTGGTGGGCGAGCGTGGGAGTGGGGTTGATTTGGTGGGTTGAAATGTTTTGTAGATATTTTGTGTGGTTTGTTACTTGGAATTTTAGGTGCAGCTGATTTGCTTGCTGTTTGTAGTTTGTATTCATCTGTGAAAGGTGTGATGTTATAATTCATATTGATGCAGAGAAAGCTGGGTATCGTATTTCAAATGAGATTGATTTGATTGTGTATCTGGTGCAGGATGTGTGGTTAGTTACTTGAATTTGAAATCAAAGGTGCAGCTGTGGATCTTTAGTAATTTGCTTGCTGTTTGTAGTTTGTATCAATTTGTAAAAGGTGTGATATTATAATTCATATTGATGCAGAGAAACAACGTCATGTTGATCAGTAAAGCTGAGAGTATCGTGCATGAACTTGTTTTGTTTCGATCAATGTAAAACAATATGGCGCCTCTACCTGCCCTATTTGTCGAAGGCCTTTCCATGTTCACTGGCTGTTTGTATTATTGACTTTCTTTTCAGATGCTGCTACAACATTCATGATTGTAACTAGAGACATAGCTGCAGTTCATTAGCTTTGTATGATCGTATCAAGTGATATATCTCAACACAAGAATTATATTTTCATCAGGTAACCAATTGGCTCGTCTCCTCAGGAGCATGCACAGCCCAATTCCCAGATTCCAACATGACATCCTCTCCCGAAACAAACTTTTTCAACAATCCAAGCCTTCACCAACTAGGGTCCGCCTTCTATTCCAACCTATTCAAACAATGTAAGGAATCCAACGCCTCACTCATACTTGATGGTACACCAGAGACACTATTCAATCCAACAAGAGTTTACAATACCTACAAGTCGGTACCGGGGGCATTAGGCTCTAGTTTGAAAATAGTAGTCATGTTACGAGAACCCATGTCTCGTGAATTCTATCTGTTTAATCAGCAAAACAAATCATCCTCCATGGAGTTTGAGGAGTATGTGAAAGATGTGCTCAAGCCACATGTGCTTAAAATGCGTAGCTCGGGTCAAGATGCAGTAGAGCAATTGACTATTTGGGCCAAAAAATTCAAGAGATCGCAAATGCTTATCTTGTCGTATGATGAATTGGAATTTAATCGAGGACGGTTCGCGTGGCGGTTGAAAACATTCCTGGGATCCAATTTGAATGGTGATTTGATTACCGACGAAGAGGGTGATGCGTTGGCACGCAAGATACCGGATGGGGCCTATGATATGTTAGATGGATTATATTGGGGGAAGAATATGGAGTTGTATCATTTTTTACATGAGAAGCGGGGTCCGCATATGGAGCATGTTCCTTTCCAAGAGTTTGAGTATGGAATGAACGGGGATGTGCTGCTGCCGAATGTGTTATTGCTCGGAGCTCAGTTTTCGGGTGTTTCGTTGGTAAGCATTTGTGCTTGTGTGTGTATGTAACCTCTGCTTGGGATGCAATGTATGGTACTTGACTTCAACATCATTCTAACATTCTGAAATAAATAGATTACAGACTTGTTGATTCAAAATAAGGCATGCAGGGCGACAGTCTTTAACCGCGAGACTTACTCGAACTCAAAAGAGCCCCATTTCTTTGACAAACTTGATCAATACAACAAGGGCATGGAATTCTACGCCAGACGATACAAACACTGCTACCTCGATAAGATGACGGATATTGTTATTGATGGCACACCGAACTATCTAACGTATCCTGAGCGAGTGAAAGAGCTGTACAACAAGGCTCCTCGAGAAACATTGGCAAAGCTTAAGTTTATTATTGTGCTGAGAGAACCTGTTGGCAGAGAGAGGCAAGTTTACTGGACTAAAAAGGCTGCCTATGACCAGGCGAAGGATAAGAAGAACGGGTGGTTTCAGGATATTGTGAACAGGGAGAGTGGCGAAGCCATGTCATTTCCGCAATATGTCAACACGACTTTACTAAACCAACCCGATCTCTTGACGGAATCAATGTATGTCGATCATCTGTCTAAATGGTTTCAGCTGTTTCGGCGTCATCACTTTTTGATTTTGAGTTATGATGAGTTAGTGAACAATCCCAATAGTGTCCAGTCAAGATTGGGGAAGTTCTTGGGCAAAGAGCTGTCTGGATCACTGGGTAAACTGGGAGATGACGGAAATGTTGATCCACGTGCGAAGGCGGTATTGTCGGAATGGTTCCGAGAGAAAAACGAGGAGTTGTACAAGTTCTTAGCTGACAACCCGGGTGCTGAAATGGAGCAGAATCCTTTCCCTCGATTTGGTGTCTCTTCTGGTGCTGCTGCCAGTGTGTAAGTGCAGCATGTAAATGTGTATAAATAATATTGAAACGAGCAAGATCTTTTATCACCAATGCAAAAGGCCAATCTACATCTAAATTTCCTCATTGAGTACGAGCACTGTTTTCATCTACAGCAGCCATAGCATCCAACACAACCCGAACTTCACCAAGCATGCACATCACCTCCTGGCGCAATTCCTCCACACCTTGACCCTCTTTGATGCTCAATTCAATGAAGTACTGACCGTCTTCTTCATCACCGTCAACAACTTCGCCGCCTCGAACCTTTGCTCGCTCCAACCTCTCCTCCTTCAAAATATCAATCAGCCTCTCCTTGGCTCCATCGACAATACCTAAATCAACCTTTGACACGACATCAATCCACGGTCTTCTAGGAAATCTTGCACGAGTTTCCTTTCTCAGAATCAACTGATCTTCCACACTAGAGCATTTATCGCCGGCTCCACCGCTTAAATCCATGACAAACATGACTGCCGTGGGTAAATGCGACATGGCCGCCAATGTAAGTTGTTCCATTTCATTCCGTCTTTCGCCATCATCTCTCCGTAACAATCCAGGACTATCCATAATTTGACACAATTGACTAACGGCAAAGGACTTTTTACTCGGCATTGCTGCAGCATCTTCCATCTCCATCCGTTTACTGTTGATACCCTTTCGTTTCAAGTTTTCACGAACCAAATCCTTCTCGGTTGGAATGCTCACTCCTGCCACATTGCCTTGGGCTACGTCTGCGTCAGATTCCCAAAAGACTTGGACGTGCCCAAGTGTCATTCCGCGGGTTGTGAATGGGTAGTTGTTGACTTCGGGCGTACCGCTTGAAATGGCTCTTACAATGGATGATTTGCCTTGAAAATGTAGTTATGTTGGCCATCAGATGATTTCCATCCAAATTGTTGTTAGTGATACAACATCAAATACGAATTTCAACAAACAACAAACTCATACTCATCACTTACCAACATTAGGAGCACCCACAAGCACAACCGCAGGACAATCAAGCCTCACCATAGGCACCTTCCTCAACGCCCTCTGAATATCCACCATACCACTCCAACAATCACCAAGCAAATCATCAAATACTTTACCCACACTCTCTTTCCCCTCCTCGGTAAATTCATAAGCCTCCCTTGCACTCTCCGCAGCCTTGATCTTAACAATCCAATCCTTACTCAGCTCCATCACCTCCTTACGACATTCATTCACATCTTCCAACAATGTACTTAATGTCGTCCCATCCTTCTTTTGCAGTGCCATCACTGTTAAATCCATAACGACGCGTTCAAAAGGATGCATGTTGCGATACAATCGGCGATAGGTCTCGACGGTTTCTTTGAGGGGACGGCACAAGTTTTGTTGGAGGGAGTCCAATGTTTGAGATCCGCGTTTTTGGGTCCGTTTTTTGACGTTGGAGATCTTGGGATCGTCGCGGATGGTGTTGTAGGTTTGACGGGTGGCGCGGGAGAGGATTTCGGTGTGTGGTGAGAGAGGGGGGAGTTGACGGAGGAGGCCTGTGCTTGGTGC
>JALLPI010000225.1:0-10000 GCA_036939935.1 Cyclotella atomus | reverse complement strand
GAGCGTTTCAGGGCAAGGCGGAGGCTCATGGCGTAGTGATTGGGGAAAGAGAGATGCCAATCACGGCGAGACAGGGGACGTGACGATAGATAGTGGCGTGAGAAGGTGAAGTTCAGTGACAGAAATGGCGGGAACAATTGATCTGCGAAAGGCTAGACAGGTGATCGAAAAGAAAGCGGCAGCACCGGATCATGAAGTAGAAACGTCATGTGTGGTCTGTTCTCACGGTAGAGCGTCTAGCTGCACTCACGGGCATGATCACGTTGATCAGCATCCTTTGGATTTGATGATTTGTGATAGATATGTTAGGAAGATACTTGAACGAGATAACACGCAGAAGATACTTTATCGATACAAGGAATGGAAGAATATTTTGTGGAGTTTGATTTCATATTTAGGAGTGGCCCAAAGAGACGAGAACTTGCAAAGCAATGTTGCTCTCGGTTGCTGTCAACATGGTCTTGGAGGAGTTCTCAGATGTTGATGCTTCCAGTGAAGTGGTTCCTGTTCCTATCATGTTCACAAATTTATCACTTGCCAATGTGATATATCTAATAATGTTGGCGGAGTCTGACGAAAAGGGCAAAGATCCTGATGCAGTAATGGAAGGAATGCTCAAGATGCAAGATCTGGGGACTAACATGCAATACACTTTATTTTCTTCGAAGGCTTATCAAGTGCAACTGTCTGGATGATTTTTATAATAGTGTTAGGAAACACCACTCCAGATCTGTGTTGTGCCATGGATGTCAGAAATGGTGTGATAAGATGGATGTCGTGGTTTGTCAGTGTAATGTAGCCCAGTATTGCTCAGCAAGTTGTCATAAAAAGTGCTGGCCAGAACACAAACAACATTGCAGAGATGTAACAAATGAATTGAAGAAAAGTAGGCAGATGATTGAAGATTCGTTCAAACTATGAGGAAGGCAATTGCCATGCAAGTCACTGAAAAATATTCGGCATCAAAAGAATGAGGTTAAGTACTTCAGGTTAATCGTTAGATTACAACACTGATCAATATCTCGGCCATTGGGTGAATTCTCATTCTGCAAACTGAGCAGACAGCTGAAGTAAAAGTTCTAGCTATCTGAGCGCAACAACCAACTAGAACCAGCACCTCGAGACAACTTGATGGAATCGGATTACATTGAAGTGACAAAGCCACTAATGATCTTTTCCATGCTGCAATCAAGTTCCACCATAGCAAGTGAGCTTCCTCCTTTTAGACCCGACAGATATAGTCAAAGGTTGAATTGGCAGCATAAAACACGAGAGAATCAAGGTAAGCCTTTCATTCATTATTGCTTCAATGATTAGATTGATTATCTAACAGTTACAATCAACATCACAAACTGAAGGGGAGGTCAATGCAAGATACTACAGATTTGGATTCAAACTTCAACTCGGTCATCGATTATCGAGCCCACGGCACGATTCCATCAACTGCTTATTACAAATATGGCAAGAATAAGTTGAATTACAACGGGGTTGAACCAACACAGCAGCATACGAAGTCAAAAGAATGAAATCAACAAACAGGGCAGGAATGGTTTGGAATACAACGAAATGGAAACAGAGAGTTTGAATCAACACAGCAGCAGCTCAATCAGCATTCAACAAGAGTGAACCGAGAAGTACAAACCGCATTGACCTTAAGGTATGTCGGACCTTCATAGTTGACTACGCTCTAATCATATTATGCTAACAGATTCTAAACAATTAAATACAAACGACAAAGTAGTGCAAGAGTGGGGACATTTTTTTTCTGGGGTGATTGTATTTGTTTATTGGGTAGGGTGGTTGGGACGAACAGAATGGATGTGGTTGTTGTGGGTAGTGATTCAGGGCAGACTTGGGTGATAATAGTGGGTTACAGCGATAAGAGAATCAGAGAAGGTGGCACTGGGCAATGGATGGTCAACATTTGTTCTCAGTAGGTTCCATAAATTCCTATACTTGGTTCTGCGATCATCTTTCGACGACCCTATGCCAAAGACCTTGGGGATGCTTGTGCTTTAAACCTCATGATTGGATGGTGGGATGTGTAGAGTGCTAAGGTGAAGAAAGAGAGATAGAAAGATGTCATTAGGTCCCCACTCAGGACCGATCAAGCAGCTTCATTCAGCACAAAAATCAGTCAAAGACTGCAACAAACATATACTGGAGTCACAGTACCCAGCGATCATCGCCGAGACTTACAACAGCTTCGTGCAGAGAATTCAACAAATATATTGACGTTAACCCTCAGCGATCCAACAATAAAGCCATGTTCTAGGATCGCCGAATGAAACGTCAAGCTGTACAATACAGAGCAACAATTTACATGGCAGGCACGAAAATATCAGACTTGCGCCGGATACGACGGCCAATGGCAGCCCAATATACTCCATCAAGAGAACACTCGATCTCCTTGAGCATCCGAGCATTCTCTGGGGCTCTCGTGACAATCTCCTCGGTCACTTCTTCATCTTCGGCAACGAAAGGTGCATCTACGGCCTCGAACTCAACGTTATATTCTTCAGCTTCATTGCCAATTGGCTCCACATCACTAGACTGTTGGCGAGTACGTTTGCTCCTGCGCTGGATGGTGCCGGTGGAGGTGTCAGTATCCACAATCACGGATGGAACGGTGGCAGCGGCATTAGTCAACGCAGCATCTGCCACAATCGACTCAGTGATGTAGTTCATGATACGACTGGTGAGAGATTGTGGAGGAGGCACCTCGGAGGCAATCTGAGAGGCGTAAGTAACGAAGGTCGCCTTCATGTGGCCATTGTATATCTGCTTGCGGCGGACACATTGACACTTGTAGAAGCCTTTGTTGCAGCCACGGCGATAACCTTTGCCACACTTGACGAGACGAGGGATCTCCTTCACTTCGACATCGCGAGTCCACTGAACGCGATTGGAATGCATACGAGTCGAGTCGTTGGAGCTGGAGCTGCGGAGAATAACTGGGACGTGCTCAGAGGCAGCGGTGGAGTTAGCAAGGAAGTTGCTGATGCGGCGGGCGAGGAACATTGTTGGTTGGTAGGGTATATTATGTATTTGGTAGGTGGTTGTTGTTGGTGTTTAAGTTCAGGTGATCTGAAATATTATGAGCACAGCTGAGCAAAGAGTGGGAGGACGGCTAACGTGGCAGCATTGAATCGATTAGTCGTGGATTCAGTCATACCCACAAAAATTTCAATTCAATACATTGGATGGCACACATCGAGTTATGAATGAAGCATGAATCACGAACCAAGATGACTCGTTCATTGTATTCGTGTGCTTCGCAATCTTTGAACTGCTGCTGATGGATGTTGGGAAGCCTCCTGCCTCATCCATCGCCTCGATCAAGATCTCTCTCTAGAGGTGGTGATCAGATGACAGTCATCACGATGTCATCGATGCTAGCTACTAAGTAGTATGGCGCCTCTGATTGCAAGCAATGCATCATTCGAGTATTCGACCAACTGTATCATAGCTTTTTAGATTGGTGCATTGAATGGAGGGACTCCATAGCCTTGAATGTCTACTTATATGAATATGATTTTCCGCCAATATCGACATTACTCAGGGCTTGGCTCGGATTGGAATGCATAACATTGACACTGTAATGGGTGGATCTTCATTATTCAACTGTGGACATGCAAATCAATTGAGGTCAAGAGTAGGAATGGGTAAACCGTTAAGCATAAATGACAGCAAATCTTTACTACAGAGTAAGAAGACTCAAGCATTCTAATGATGAATTAACTAATATATCAATACAATCGGGCCGACGGTCTGTACAACAGCCAAATAGCGTTTGATTCTGGGCTTAAAGGCCACTCATATCGAAATGCTCTTCGTTTACATCGTCTTCTTCGACATCTTGCAAATAATCCTCTTCTTCCTCGTTACCATTATCTCGAGAATTCGTTAATTCATTGTCAAAGTCACGAGGAAGTATCTCAGTATCCATATCCTCTTCTAATTCATCTTGGTGATGATTCGTCTGCTCCAATAAGTCCAAGTCAGACTCAATGTCGGACGCTGTAGGCGAAAAGTACTCATCATGTTCTTCGTCAAAGGCAGTCGCTTCATGTCGTCGGTGTGTTGCTGCAGAACTGTGGTGGGTGTGGTGTTTTGATGATTTGGCAGCCAGTCCATGGTGCGAGTGTTGCCTGGCCTTTGAGTGATGGCTCATAATTTTGTCTTGTGCATGTTGTGATTGTGAGGCAGCGTGCCTCTTCTTCTCTCCTTGACTTGTAACAAAAGGAATAACAACTGAATTTCCATCCTTCAATCTACCATTTCTGCCCTCTTTCTTCCTAACGGTGATACTTTTGCTACTCCCCATTCGGATTTCTGCATCCCAATCCTGCAACACATCCAAACCTAATAACATATCCACACCTTTGGTGACTGTTCCTTCCAGTACTGTAAGAGCAGGTCCGTCCATCTGTATCCTGCCCTCTTGGTCTTCGTCTCCTCTAACACAATGTACCTCATTATCTTCGCCCAAAAAGAAGTACACATGTCTGGCGGGAATACGTCCAAGTACTCTGCAGTGGCCAACACCGGTGGCGCGTCCAGCATACCGACGATCCATTAGGTGGAGAATACCAGCTCGACGTGCCGCTGAGGCAGAGATTACAGTGACTTGAGCTCCGGTGTCTACGTAGGCTGCAATTGGTGTCTTCTTGACTGTTTGTATAAAGCAAATATTCATATAGTTGAGAAATTGTCATGCAGTAAAGAAAAAAGCGCAGCACATCATGATGTGCTCACCATAATGATCATCAAAGGCACCCCCTCTATTACCCGAGTAATGATCGAACCTCCCATCTTCACCAGAATTTATTGCAATGCTACATGGCACACGTAATAGTCCCAAATGGTGCTCTCCTGGAGGATAGTCATCTTGATCTTCGTTCGATTGTGTGTAATAATCATTGGATTGTTCATAGTCATCGTATTCGGGGAAGGTCAAGTCATCTGAATCTACTTTCACTTCATCTCTATACTCAACATCTCTCCGAGGCTGTTTGAATGAAGGATTGCCAAAGGAACCAGACTTTTTCGACTTGTGACCACTTCTATCCCCATAAGAGTACTTGTTCAAGGGAGGACTATGCATCTTGAGTGAACTGGCAGCTCCCCCACGAACTATTGCTGCATCTTGAGAGTGAGTCTTTTGCAAGAATGAAAAGGGCTTGCGTTTAGGTCTCGGCTCTTCTTTTGGAGGCAGACTTGTCAATTCTTGATCATCATACTCTTTGCTGAATAGACCGTCACGATCTTTGACTTTGTGTTGTACACGTTTGTAGAAGCTTGTGACATATTCTGTGTCATCGGATAGTTCGGTTTTGACCACGTTTAATCCTTGGGTGTAGTCTCTTGTGCCGATGGATCGGTGTGTGATGGAGACAGTGTTGGATGATGCACTTGCGAGTATGGGGAGTAATAGGACTGTGGAGAATCGGAGAATCATGCTATTGAATTGATGTTGGGTAGGTAGTTAATGCCTCGTTGATTCTGGCAATCTGTCAGGTTTAGATCTAGATACTTCTGTTTTGATGGCTGGGTGCGTGCAAAAAGATCAAGTAGGAGAGTTAGAAATTGAATTGGATGCGAACAGATTCATAGAGCACCAGCTAAGAGGTATTGTGATCAAGACAATCAATGAAGAAACCGAGGTGATAGCTATCTATCAATCATTAATCACACCAGAAATAAGCTTCGCAGACTGCAATTCAGATGCAGAGGAGGTACAGCCACAGCTCAGAAACAAGAGAAGCAAAGCAAAAGACACCGTCTAACAGATAACAAACCAAAGCAAATGAGTTTGCCTGTAGATACTGCCACTTCAGTCAACAGACACACTCAGCCAACAGTCATGCCTATCATTCAACGCATGATTCGACAACAAAAGCCAAGTCAGGCTCCCCCCATCACGACAGATCAAAGGCATCAGCATGACTCAGATGCAAGACCGCAATGTTTGCAGGTGTCATCCAACCAATCAACATAGCCAAGAGGCATGTCTCATCAAGACCGAGCCATCAATCTCAACGTGATGTGACCCATCAAATAACAGTGACGCACTCAGCTAGAGCAATGCACAGAATGAACCCCAAAGGCCAACAGCACAGCATAAATTCATATCACAGGCAGCAACAGAGTTCTCACCTCAACCTTGATGTGCAGATGATTTAAATTGCACGTGATGTGTCCACCCTTTTAAATTGAAAATTGATTTGCAAATCAACACTGATGGGCAGAGGCTTAAGGTGCCCTTACAGCTTGATTGAATGAACAGAGGCTCGTCTTGATAAGACGAACGAATGAAGGGGCTGATGACAGCTAGATTATTCCGTGTGTCACTCTGTACAATGAGAGCTGAAGCTTGGTCCGAATAGAGGAGCACAAACTGCTGTTTATGGCTGATGGGCCACTCCGAAACAACTTGATGGATGGCTCGTTATGAATGCCCTATTCACTAGCACTCTCCTTTTGCAAATGACAACCGCTGAAGATCAATGGATGTATCTGATGTGTGTTATAACAATCAAACTGTCGGCATCACTGAATGGCTCCGCTGCTATGAATTTCGTTATTGAATCTGTGGTTGATGGATTTGGATCTCAGCATATCGTACCGTCGCGCTATTGATTGCCGCTTTACACAATGGATGCCAACTCAAATTCACGTCTCCTTGCTTTTGCACGCTTTGACTGCGCCAAAGTGGCCGGTATCATAGTAGCACGCGCCGCGCTTGAAACGCGCCGTTGATTTGTTAAAAATGACGCACGAAGGCCGCGCCAGGAAATTGGACCGTTGAAAAGTGTCGTTTGTGGGGGATCCCGATTGAGGAGAGGTGCGTATGAGAGGGTTGGAGGATCTTTGAGACATAAGAGATCTTAACATTTCCCGCCACCTGCCATCACATCACACAGCACAATCTGTCTACTCACCGCCGGCCGCCATTGCCCACTGCAACCACCGATCGCAAACTCTCATCATCTCAGTTGTGTAACACTGCCGATGCTCCCGCACAAAGCATAACAACCATGATCTCAATATCATCTTCCTCTCGCAGCAAGACTCTGCAGTCGCTTGTGCCTTCAGTCACAAAGCACGCCTTGTCATCAACACCAACAGCTCAAGCGATCGTAGAACTCCGCCAATACGCCCTGCACCCATCCTCCACCGCCCACTACACACAACAAACTATCGCCTCTTCACCACACCGCAAATCACTACCATTGAAATTCTTTGGTTTTCCCGAAACTGGTGCCATACCACTCAATACAGCTGTACATCTCTATCATTATAAAAGTCACGCGGATCGATTGCAAATGAGGGCAGAATTGGCAAAGAAACAAGAATGGCAAGACTACCTTGGCAATGTCAAAGAATGCATGAAAGAACAGCAGAGTGAGATATTTGTGGAGGCACCTCTAATAAAAGAGTTTGACGAAGTATCCGGTCTATCTGCCTTGCAAGACAATTCAACATCAGGTGTCGGTAGTACAAAAAGTATCATTGAATTCAGAAAGTATCAACTACAACTGGGATATGAAACCGTACCCAACCTTTTACAACTATATTCCAGTGCATTACCGTCCAAATTGGCAACGATACATCCAACAACTCAACTGATATCACTTCTCGTCAGTGATATAACCTCGTTGAATACCGTATATGAGATATGGAAGCATGGAGATACAATGACTTGTGGGATGAGTGCCATGGAGGAGAGTAGGGTACGTTCGAGGGATGCATTGGAGTGGAGGAGGGGGATTGGTGAGATTGCCAAGTTGAGTGTTCGGTTTGAGAGTAGTGTTTTGAGACCGGTGGTGTTTAGTCCTTTGCAGTGATTAGACGAGGTGAAACGAATACTAGCAGGGTTAGGGGCTCACTTGTTAAACATCGAAACTTTATCGATGTCAGTTACAGCTTGTATCTACATCCGACAAAACGCCAGATTGGGGTTACTAACTGTTGGCTTTACGAGATAAAACAAACAAGCACGAGTGACTTGGAACTTCTTGAACATGTACATCCAACAAAACTTCGGATTAGGGTTACTAATTAAACCAATCTTGCGTTGTTTGCCCAAGCTAGATCAATTTGATTTCCTTGCGATTGTTCATGAATGTTGTGGTGACTGTCCAATTGCATTTCATGGCTATAAAGATGCAAAATGGTTCTATCATCTGGAGAATCACTTTTATCATGCAAATCTTCCAGTAGACGAAGATGAAAACAAGCAACCGATCTATGCTTGGAGGAATCCAGATCAGACAAAGCCATATTTTGAGAGGGTAAAGAAGGCTTTGTGTAATACCAATTGATCAGATTCGTTGTTCTTCATCTGGGTCATCTTTACAATCAGCTGATCGGGATATCATGATGCAGTGCTTACACCTATGTGTTTTGTGCATTATTCAAAACTTATGATTTTGGCACTCTACAACCTACGAAACACCCTACTTGGCCATCTGATATTGCTTCAAAACCTCGTCGTCGTCTACGTCCACCATACCAATCGCGTTCGTAACATGTGGCTCGATGCTTGCAAGCTGAGTACTATTCTTTTGTGCTTTATCTCGCATGTTGTCGATAAATGTACTTGCCCAGGCCTGAATGTCATCACATTCTTGTGCCCACAGAGCTTGGATGTTTGGCACATCATCAACGTTCAAGAAGTTATCAAGTTGTTGATTGGCTGGCTGACAGAACATGGGCCCGCCTCCAATGACAGGGACAGGATTCTCTTGAAGACCAAGGCCATATCTTGATGCGGCGATGGGCAAAAGGTTATCAACTTGATTGGCGGGCTGACAGAACCTATTGTAAACACACTCTGATGCAACAATGGACGAAAGCCTGTTCAATTCACGGCGCATGGCAAGACGATAGGAGATCGTATCAGAAAGACTTGTTCGCTGACCCTGATAATTGGTATTGGCAAACCTTGATTGACCTTGGATGGGCTGAAGGTTACTTCTGATTATTTGATCTCTTTGGTTGCTAATGATCAAAGCAATGGTAGATACATACACCCGGATTTCTTCTTGGACTGACTCCCAACTTGTAATTATCGACGCAATAACATGGCTGGATAGCTCTTTCGCGCTCTTCCTAATAAACCAATCGTCAGGGAGAATCCAATGCAGCGTACCGATCAGGGCAAGAAGGAAAAAATCGAGCTGACAAATCAGCATACAGTTCGAAGTCATCTGTGGTTGGAGACGTAGTGACTGGGAATTGGCCGTTCTCTTGGAGCCAGAGCTCGCGTTCAAGCATGAGGAATATCTTGTATTGCTCTTTCAACCTCGGCATCCTGGACAGTATGGTAGTATTATGAGATGATGTATTGTTCCTCCATCTCCAAATCTTGATCACAAGTTACAATAGAGCATTTCTGGTATGATAGGCAGGCTTTGTTCCAGAATTATTGTCATGAGCAAGACCAATGGTGCATGCACGGGAAGGCAATAAGTAGGCTAGAGACCCAGCATGAAATTTCCAATGGTAGGAGAGGAGAAATGCCAACCCGTTCATGAACATCTTTTCTAGATTTCTAGATTCCGAATGGTAGGAGAAAGATCCAGTAGACTCCACTCAAAATGGCGTCCACTTGCAATGAGTTATCTACATGGACATCAAATGTAATTCGTATTTAGGTTACTGCAATAGGTTAGATTGATCCAAATGGAATTGATCAATTATTTCTTGATATGTACAATGTAGTGTTGGCACCTTTTATTACAATAGAACGATCAGCACCTGAGTTATTGCCGCCGCTAAACTATAATGAGCAAGATAAATATCACAGATTGACAAAGTACGACAACTATCATGAAACTATAGAAGCACTCGTTAGATGGCCCCACACCTCCAGAGGAAAAGAATGGCCCTAAAAAAAGCAAGGCGCCCAGGGGGAGGGACCCGAGGGCGCCCAGAAATAAAAAAACTTTAGAACTTGCGAACGACGGTTTAGGTAAAGACGAAACTAAAACCC
>JALLPI010000224.1:0-26644 GCA_036939935.1 Cyclotella atomus | reverse complement strand
ACCGCAATTTTCCCAGTAAATGGGTACTGTGAAAAGGCAGTATTTTGAGAACAGTATTTTGAGGTTTATAGACCTGATTGCAAATTGCAGCATCTATCAACAAATGCAATAGGAAAGCATGATGTGGTGTGGCCTTGCCAGACATGGCATCATGTATGCAGACAGCATCAATTTGGCTTAGCTTGGCAGGAGTGCATTGAACTTTCTGGCAAACTGCAGTTGGCTAGGCAAAGACTCAAAAAAATCAATAGGAAAGCATGGTGTGGTGTGGCTGTGCCAGACAAGGTGTCGTTACTACAGACAACATCAATTTGGCTCAGATTTGGCATGCAGAGGGACATCAAACTTTCTTGCCAACAGTTGACACCAAGGCTAGCCCAAGATAGGCCATGACCAAAAGCTTAATTTATTAAATTAAAGTTAGAGGGCGGAGTTGTACCACATCTATGTTTTGCATTCTGCCCGGTGTCATGACAGGGCATTTGTTACTGCCAATTATTTTCACGAAGTCTGTGTGGGTCCAATGAGTGATGTCACAATGAACCAACAGCACCTGCTAACCAAGTCATGCCACTTTTTGAGTCTTGAGTTGAAGTTGGTTGAAATTGAAAGCTTTGTTCTTTTCTTGCCAAAACTGAGTCCAATCGAGTGATGCCACAATGGGCCAGCAGCTGCTGGCAACACATCTGTGTCAATCCAAGCCAAGTACCATTACCCTGCCACTCTTTGAGCCAAAGTTGTTTGAAACTCTCCTTTTGCTTTAATTTTCTTGCCAAAATCGAGCCAAATATCATGTTGTTTTGTGTCATGACAACACATCTGTTTCTGTCAAACCACTTCAAGAAAATCTTGTGGGTCCAATGATTGATGTCCACAATGCATGGGGTTTTGTCCAAAAATAATGCACGGGGTTTTATTCTGGCTGTAATAGTGTAAGTGTAGAGAACTGAAAATGTAGATTCACTTTTCCCAGCCCACAGCCCCACGCCAACGCCCATGCCCAACCCCTCCGCGCCACCATCACCACCCACCACCACCACCACAACGCAACCCACAGAGACCACCACAATGGAAGACACCGCTCGCACTCTCCTATCTCTCCACTTCCTCCGTCGCCTTGGCCTAACCAGCGATGAGCTCTACTGGCCAACCACGGATGATGCCTCTCACATAGCTACAGTTGACACAGCAGTTCCAGAGGCATGGCGTGTTCGCGATGCCATCACGGACATCTTGAAAGACAATGGAGTCGATGTCAATATTGATGGAGAGGATTCTAAGGGAGAACTAATCTCTATTTCATCAATTATAGATCATATCTTACCGAATGACATGGATGTTGCCAAATTCAAGAGTTTACATCATTCAGATCAGAGTATCATAGATGTCGATGGCGGGAAATTGAATATGGGTAATGTATATAAGGCATTTGATGCTGCTGCATGTTCTATTGTTCGAGGTCATAAGTCGATCGTCAAACCTGTCATCACACACGAGGAGCTCCACGACAAAAATGTTTATGAACCACCACTGGTGCAGGCGCTGGAATCGATAAGAAAATCACGTGTGCACAGTTTGAATGAGGCGAGTGGTAAATCTGTACCACAATTCCTGAAAAAGAACAACACCATTCCCTGGTTCCATGTCCCCATTTTGGACCAGAAGACCCAGAAGAATAAGCAAGCAGACGCAATCCTCTCTACTGCAGTCAAAAAGGCTGCTGCCAGGAAATTAATTACTGATGTCACAAAAATGAAAATAGAAGCTATCACTGAAAAGAAGATTACCGAAGTGAAAAAGGAGGAGAAGAAGGAGGAGGAGGAGGAGGAGGAGAAGAAACCACCAGCAAAGCGTCCCGCCCCTGATGTCAAAGAACCTGCTGAAAAGAAGACCAAGCTCGACATCAAGGTGGATAATTCCCCAAAGCCCAAGCCTAAGAGCCCACCCAAACAAGCAACTCCGTCAGTTACTCCTAAACAAGCCAAGAGTCCACCAATTCAAATGGGAAAGTCCGCCAATGTATCCAGAGCTATCATTTGTGCTGCTGCAGCAATGGTGTTTCAGAAGTCCACTCCAGATTTTGACGGCGAATCCTCTGACACAAACTCTACAAATCATGAGTGGACAATCGATCCGACAATCATGCCAAAATACACCATTGAAGTCGAATCAGCAAAACGTGCAGCCTCGAAGAAGAAAAGGGATCTAGATATATCTGTAGATGTCGCTATAAAGCATGCTACCCTTATTGGAGAGAGAGTGTTGGATCGAATGCTTGGTGCTACAAGGAGATATGACCAACGAGTGGAATTTCGTTTGGACATCGCCATATCTAGAATGAATAAGGGATGGATGTCAAAAAGTTCCGATGCTGGGAAGTTGATTGTAGCCCCGGGCCATTCTCTGCCAATGGTGATTCCAAATCCTTTCATGGAGGAGGGGAAATCGTTCACGGACAACGAGGCAATGGATACGGATGAAGATTGTTGCCTAACAGACGGTCCAGTGCACAAAGAAAATGATGCGGAGTGGTCAAGGGCTTGTTTGCCTCGGCTGCTGTCGATCTTGAGGACAGGATCAGGGCATGCCATTTTGCATGATACAGAGTGGAAGGATCGGTCGTTTCGTGTGGCAGAGTTGCTCCAGAACATGGCTTCACCTTCTGATACAGGATCTAAAAACCTCGGGCCTCATCTTATTGTGACAACAGCACACGACATCAATGTGTTTGCGAAGGTGTTTGGGCAGATTGGGCATGAACTTCGGGTCGTTCGAAATGCAGGTGCTGATGAGAAGGTAACGCTTCGCGTCCTCAAGTATCATGGCCAGAAGGGAAAACGTCGTCGCATGAGAAAGCACTTTGGCACTCTATCACCATCTCCTGATTCCCCTTATTGCTTCCTGGGGGGACAAGCCGACTCGCCCTATCACGTTGTCTTGACAACTTATTCTGCTTTCGCGGAGGATTACGCACATTTCTGCCAGATTCCATTCCAAGCTGTTATTATGGATGATAGTATGAGCTGGCTAGGATCTGCTAATGCCGATCCAAGTACAAAACTTGGCAAGGTGTGGGATACCGCTCTGTGGAGTAGCTCAGACCACGGTGCTGGCATGGCTGGGGTGATTAGTGGACCTTCTTCTTGGGACTTTTCAAAGGACGATGGAGGTGTCGACAATGTCAATAAATCTTCAAAAGTCGGATTTATGCGTAGAGACAGCTCCTCAAGTGTTCAAGCTGAAAGAACTAGCCGTGGAAAGCTACTTGTTGGATTGACCGCGAGGCATCGCCTTTTACTGGCATCAAATATGCATGCATATTATCACGGCCAGATTCACACAGCATCGGTATCTTCTTTATTGTCATTCCTTGTCCCTCCCTTTATTGAATCTATTCAAGAAGATTGGGACAAGTCAAAAATATTGCAGTGTGATCGCAGCACTTCGTATCTGCGAAAGTTGATTGCAAGATCTGTTGTGGTTTATACTGGAGGCTTTCATGTCAGCAACCCACAAGCTTTATTTTCGTTGGCATTAAAGTCCTTGAATGGAGGGCTTTTAACATCTCCACCTTCGCCAACCAAGTTCTCACCGGGACTAAGTCCTGATGCAAGAAAACAAGCAACTCTGCAGCGTAAAGATGCACTGGCGTGGTTTAGACCAGGATCTGCCCTTCTCAGCGAGCTGAATGACACCTCGCTTGATTTTATCCTAAATGCCCTCAAACGTTACAACTCAATGGGGTATGTCTGCGAGGAGATTGTTCCTGCTTCTTCTCTGACTGCATCTGGAGCAAATGGGGCAGTCACAGGTCCATCTGCATTCAGGATGGGAACTAGATGTGGGCGGCAATTTACCAATGAGCAGTCACTCAAGCAGCACTTGGTATCATTTCATGCGCCTGCGGGAACATGGCTTTGTAAGATTTGTGGCGTGGATTGTGTTACCAGCTTAGCCAAGTCAAATCACGAAAGGACATGCTTGGATGGTAAGTAAATTTGTTGAACGCACGTGTCTTTTCCAACTCGATTAACCCCCCATCCTTTGCTTCAAGGCGAAACCGAAGAGATGATTGTGAATGCTGCCAAGAGTGCTGCACCTGATCTCAGAAGAGGACCAAAACGGAAGGAAATCAAGGGCCTGGCAGCGGCCAAAGTGAAGGACAATTCGAAGAGGGTACAAGGCTTCAATAATGTTTGGGTAAGCAGTAAAGGGTATTTCATCAAAATCGAAGGCAAGGTTGTCGAAGAAAGCAAGCAAGACGAATTGCACAAGGGCACACCTCTATTGTTTGATACTGCAGAAGATGCCGCGAAGAGACATGACCAGATTCTCAAGGACAGTGGTAGAGCTGAGGTATCGGAAATGAACTACAAGCCTGATGGGTCACGTATATATCACAAGAAACAGATAGAAAAGCCCGATGACGCTGGCACGGCGGAAGGAGGTTCAAGTGTAACCGTGCCAGCCCTCGCTATGGTCAAACTAGAGAACCTTCCTAAGCACATCAAGCCCTTGCTGCGTGATCCAAATCAGACTTCTAGAACAGGAGGGATGAGCAAACGCTATGTGTATGCTTACAGAGGTGTTTGCAGACAGGCGCGGAAAGGCCACGATAGATGGCAAGCACAGATAAGTTTCAATGGGTTCAATCATTATCTGGGCACATTCGATAGTGAATGGGATGCCGCTGCCATCTATGGTAAGATCAATTGACAATAGCTTGAATCATCTCTCAGCGCATTTCTAACTGTATGTATTGCTTCGACGTGTAGCATGGGCGCACTTGATTTTGTACGGAGAAGAAGCAACAAAGAGGGCGCAAAAAGAAGGCGAAGAAGCAGCAGCCGCCTACGAGCAACTTCAAAAAGATATTGCAGAGGGGAAATTGCCTCCATCAGCACTTACATCTCCAAAGAAGAAAAAGAAACCGTTGACCGCACCCAAAGGGCCACGTCCGAAGAAACAATTGCCTCAACCTGCTTCGACAGCAGCACCCACAGCAGCAGCAGCAGCACCACCACCCTCAGCAGCAGTAGTAGCAACAATTGAACCGAAAAAAGAAGCCGTAGAAATTAAATCCCAAGCCAAAGTAGTTCGGGAACAAATGGAGCCCAACAAGGAAGAACATTCTGCACCACAGAAGGAAGAGTTTGTGGCACAGCCAAAAGAATGCACATACACCTCTATTTACTCAAAGAAAATCGTCCCAAAATCAGGAACAGAATGGACCAAGTTGAAAACATCGTGTGCCATGATGCTCAGTAGTGGCACCAAGGGCACATCAAAGGTAAGTGTTAGAGAGTAATCACGTGAGCTTCTTCTGCATAACTAACAGTCTCAAACTTTATCTTGATAGGCAAACTTGCTAGCATCAAGAAAGCAACTCGCGTCAATGAACAATTATAGTCTGCTAGAAAATGTATCCGAACGTCTGACGTCAGGCTCAACGTTATTTCTCAAGAACATAATGTCATTTGGTCAAAGTTTCGAGTCCATGCCAACATGTATTGGTCTCACCAGTTATGCGCCTGCATCAATGCCTTCAAACGGTGCTATGCTGATTGGCCTATCAGCTGCGAAATTTTGTTGGAACATTGAAGACTTCATTGCCAAGTGTCTCAAGTCGGGTGCAACTCACGCAATAGAATGTGCTAACAAACTTGGAAAGGAATTTGGGCGAGCCGGATCAAATGCATCATTTCGATCACTTGTTCTCTCGACCCCGTGCACAATTGGCAAAGCAAAAGAAGCATCAATAAAGTCATATAGAGTGGTTGGCATAAAGAATACGGTCGGGATGTCTGTGGGAAAAGTCGATTGTGATGTCGGTGGCCCCGATGGGTCCTGTGGTGAAGCTGCAGCTAGGATTGAACTGATGACGACGAGCCATGGAAGGTTTCAACTGCTGGCTTGCAATAACGAAGACATGGTTACATTGAATGGTAAACGAATACAAGCAAGTGGCGGACCCTTTCCTTTGAAAAACTATGATGTAGTGAGCTGCGGCGCCAGAGTGTTCTTGTTCGTGCAATCATATTGATACTATGAAATATGAACACATCAAGTTCCGGCATAAGAAATATTCATATGCATGTGTTTTTCATATGAATGTAAGTAAAAAAATTCAATTTAGGATTTGTTAGGTAGCTATGAAGAAATCAGTCGAAGTGCTTCCTCTCTCTAGATTCTTTGGTGACGATCTGTTACCATATATAGTTATTGTTCTGAACATGAAGAAATGAAAAGTGAATTCGCTACTAAGGCTGTGTTCTGCTAGAAATCGACTTGAACTTTTGACGATTTTAAAATGAAAAGTCCAAGGCCACTTTCACTTTGGTACGGCGCTTCTCTCTAGTCTTCTACAAAAATGATATCCGCAGCCGGTTGAAGTGAAATATACTATGAGTGATACAAACGTAGATCAAACTATCCAGTGGGCTCGCGAGTCTTTGCAGCGCCGACGAACGGAACTGCACCAGAAGAAAAAGAAGGAGGAGGAGGATCAAGGAGTCAGTTATTCCCTTCAAGGCCAGGAAGGAATTGGCTCAAATGATGTTAATTCCATATTAGAGAGAGGCAGGGCGCTGCTAAAACAGGCAGAATCTCATAGTCAGACGCTTGGGCAATACACAGCACGAATGACCACTGATAGTAAAGACCAAGGCGACAAGGAGGGAAATTTCATGGCAAGGTTCTTGCAAGCCGCGGACGAGAAAGAGACTCTAGACAGTACCAATCGATTTGCCGACATTCCCGTTGATAGACCGTCCTGGAATAATCGATTTGTCGACGACAATGACGACTCTAGTGCAGTCGAACCAAACCTATACCAACAGCATGTTGCCATCGCCAATAAAACTTCAAGCGACTTGGAAGAACTGCTGAAAGAAGGAGAGGCTCGCGTTAGACTTGATAATCTCGTTGCCTCAATACGACGCCAAGGTGACGATCCTCTGGTAGTTGAAACACAACACAAACCCGCCACACCATCAACTTCATTTGACCTGAATGGTCTCAGAGCTGCAAAACGAGCCGCCTTTAAGAAAACCAAATTCGACGAGGCTTTGGCCGAGAGTGAAATGCAGGCAAAGCTTATGTCAAACTTCAAAGCGCTTCCACTTCCCGGAGGCGCAGAAGTCAAGAATGATCTATTTAAGCCTACCAAAGCCTTTCAAGGCAAGCATAGAATCGAGTTGGTCAGATCTTATGGGGGCGTGAATGATTTTTCAACTTCGCAATCACTTGGGGGCTTTGAATCGCTTGCTGATAGAATGTCTGTTGCGACCTCACGTACAAGCATTGACATGAACTCGAGCTTCATGAACGAGGAAGACAAGGAGCGTGCCATCCAACTGCGGCAAGCAAAGAAAGCCAAGAAGAAGAAGCTCCTTGATTCTGTCAATAGAAAAATTGCTCACGAGTCTGGCGAATCGTTCGATGACGATGTGAGCATCGCATACAGTGTTCGGAGCACACAAAGCCACGTTGACTACCTCGAAGATCCATCAAAACTACGGCGTGAAATTTCTCGCCTCGAGGCGAAGCTAAAATGCAAAAAGAGCCAGCGCACAGCAATCCTAAATGACATTGTTGACGTAGACCTCAATGCCATATTTGAACGTCTTTTATCCGAAGACACCGACGAAAACGCTCGAAAGATTGTTGATCGTATCAAACACAAAGTGTGCGGGAATGTCGTGGACGGGCTGCTTGCGGATGACATTCAACCATTGCCAAGGTTGAAAGAGCATCATCCATGGAATGAGGAGGAGAAAGCTTCAAGAGGCGTATTGTACGAAAGGCAAGAAAATTGGATACGCCAGCGTGAGCAGAAACTTTTGGAGGCGAGGTTGAGGATTGAGGCGGAGGAGATGAGTGATATAACTGGCAAGCCGAGGCTCAACCACGCCAATGATTCGTGGAAAAAGGCCAAAGATGCTCATGACGAGGCACTCAAGAGGATTGCCGAAGAGCAGGCTCGGAGACAGAAGGAGAAGAAAGAACGAGAGCGCATCGAATACGAAGCCAAGATGAAAGAGGCCAAAGACCTTGAAATGGAGACGAAAGCTCAGATGAAATCAGTTCGAAACGAAGTCAACAAAAAGGAGCAGATGAAGAGGCTCGAAAAGCTCTCACAGCCCAGACAAATCAAGGTTGGACCGACATTGAAGAAAGAAGAAGTGGGTAGCCCCGTCGATAATTCCAAGCTAGTCGACGAGGCCGACACCCCCTACAAGGCTGCCAATAATCACAAGAGCTCTACCAAGAAGGCTCCAAAAGCAACGAATGAGTACGTCGACTTTTCGGGCAAAAAGTTCTCTGACATGGATGACAAGGAGTTTGCCAAGATCGTTAAGCGCATAAGCAAGATGGCCAAACAGAAGGTGAAAGATGCTGCGGCTACCATAGAGCGCGTGGACGACAGCCAACCCTCTAGCCCCAAGTTCACAATCATTGGAAATCCCGAAAATATTTTGCAGCCGATTGAGTTCGCGACTGGGAAGTTTTACGCAAGCGAAGCCCAAGCGCGCTTTTTGCGGCAGCTTTCTAATGATCATTCATGAACAGGGCCACGGCAAGCACACATTCGCAATGTGGCGTTCATCTAGTCTATGCATAAGCGTAACTGTTGTTTAAATGTTAATCAATTCAGTGCAAATGTAATGCAGATATAGTTCTTCTCAAGAATCTACTTGGATTTCTATTCTTCCCGTTTTTGTGTACAACTGTGATGCATATGTAATTCTAATCTATGAAAGCATGCACTGTTTCCAGCCTCTAGTCCATAAACTTCCCTTCCGGTTGGCTGCACTCGACTCATCAATGCCTTCATCATTGAGCATAGCAGCTCTCTTGGAAGGAAGCGTAACCAACACCCTGTTTGGCATTTCAACAGTGAACGAAAACTCCTCCACAGGACCAAAAGTTACGCGAGGTCGATAGGGGACCACTTCGACGCCGTACTGAGACGGCAAGCTATCATCGTCCAAGTCATTCAAGCAAACATCTGATTCAGAATCAGTGCCGAGGATGGTTTCTACTGTTTCATCCATAGAAGAAGATGATGCGGAAGGCAAGGATTTATCCATGTTGTCATACCAGTAGGAAGTCAACCCACTGATTTCTCTCATGACATTGAATGACTTGGCATCATCAAAACATAGAGTCCCAACTGACATATCATCTTGCCTCGAGCACAAGGCACTAAACTCTGTGACGGTAATCTTTGAGTTGCTACTGCGACTTGAGTTATCCCGGGTATTGAAAGAAAAAATACTTCGTGAACTTTCATAATTGAGTGATGGGATCTTGCTTGAAACATTTTCCACTTGCACAATGAGGCGCATGGTTGCATCAAAAGCTAGTCCGAATCTACAAGTCTCGTCTTCGGGTTTGAACATGGGCACATCGTTCTTCTTGAGACTGAACATCTTGCTTTTCACAGGGTAGACTCGATCAATGGGGACATGAAGTGTGTTCATTTCAAGGTCTTCTCCGTTGATCACAAGGTTGCTAATGCCGAGGGGATAGCACCTCCCATCTCTTGCAATAGATAGATCGATGGAGCAACTGGAGAGAAGATGTCTCGTATCTTTAAAGTGCTCGCGAAACTTGATGGATTTGTAGCTGTCGTTACTAGACCACTGGATCACTCCAAGAGGTGTATCAGTCTGGACAGGTGAGCTATGACGACTGATGGGACTTTGACCAGAAGGCGAGACCGAAGCAATAATGGTCGTTTCATTGGCATTATTAATACCTCCAGCCGCAGCCTCGTGAATGTGCAAACCTGCGACACTGACAATAGTAATAGTTACATCCACAACCTTCTTGTAATCACAAATGCTACTTGAGGATTGCACATCCTGCCGCTTCGTTGCCAACATGGTTGAGCAGTGATGAGGACCCGCGAATGTATCAGAGAAGTGATGCCTTGCGTATCATGGCTACTTTCACAAAACACGAAACTAGCGAAGAGGGAAGATCATGAAGACAACTACAAACTACAAACCATGTTCAGCAGCAGCAACAAGTAATGCTTCTCTCCTCTCTAGTGGATGCTTTTCCTGTTATCGGCTTTAGCATGCCAATAGATCATACGTGGTGCAGATCGATTTTAAGAGTCCATCCAAAGGCCAACCTCGAATTGTCAATTCAAATGCTGAAGCAAGGCTGAAGTGCCGATCGGCTGAAAGCTGAAGGGGATAAGGGGATTTTCAGCAATTTTTATGTACTGATTCCTACATAGCCATGGTGCGTTTATCACGTCAAACGTTGGCATCCGCCATCCTTCGCCTAAAACCATCAACCTCCATCAACAACATCCACCATGGCCAAAAAAATTTATTACTACAGATTAACTTCACCTAAATTTTGTCAATCACATCCCGACAATCGCTTGATCAATGGCCAAAAATCAACAGTATCCACGTCACAAGCAAAGGCCACTGAAAAACACACTGAGGGCGCATGTCGAATCATGCCTATGGCTTGCCCACCGAAGCTTCGTCCAGTTGTTTCCATGTTGATTTCGCACACATGGACGGTTTATGCAAATTGTCGGACTGTTGGCGGATTGCGTGTTTCATCTCATTGGCCGCTGTTACATGAAACACTTCCTATGGAACCTGCAGCCGAAGGGGGATGCTCATTGATGAATGATTTGCATCCATTGGGTTTAATGTTCATTTGCCAGTCAATCCATATCCGAGACGGCATTCCTATTCCCTTCATCCAGCCTCGCCCACAAAATAGACTGAAACCATGGTAGAAAAGACACGGCCCCGCTCCCTCTCTCGTCCTTGTATCTCGCTTAAACCTCGTCCATCCACCAACAAATCCTCACCAGATGTGATGAAACTATTGCATGTCTCTGTCACGGTGGTCAGCTTGTCTGGTGTGTACTTCAAAGAAAGCACAAAGGCCAAGAACACAGACACTCCATTGACCTCAGGTGTGAAAGTGTACCCCAAGACTACCGTAGTAGCAAGCTTTACAAGGAGCGACGACCAAGAGGCCAGTATCGATGACCACCTGAGAAGTATTCCATTGGATCTATCCAAGCCCACCGCCAAAGATGATGCGAAAGAAGTAGTCACCTGGCCTACCGAAAGTAAGGACAAGTCCACCATTCAGTTCGAGCGGTACTTCCTTCGAGAGAAGAGCAAGGGACGAAAGAACAAGAAGAAGGAACATCACCAGTACGCACCTCAAACGTGTCGCGTTCAACTTGCCGTCTGCAGGAATCGCCGTTGGTTCAAATTGGGCGATGCAGACATTGTCATCCATGGAGAAGAAAAAGAACTAAGCATGACAGTACCGCTGATTAATCATGATACGCCCAAGTCGAAAAAGTCACAGGCGAATGCAATTCCCATGGCGAGGCTCAAGGGTGAGACTCTCAAGTGTGGGTTGGGGAATAATGCGGCATTGCGTGTTGTTGTGAATGTATCTGAATATCCGAATGTGGAGAAGATACTGCATCCTAATTTGGCCACGGTGGTTAGTTGGGATGACCCTACGAAGAAGAGCAAGAGTAAAGAGAGCACTGGCAAGGTAACGCAGCCGAAGGGATATTTGTTGGCCGAACAGTCTGCCAATGGGCCTCGAGAGAAGAAGGAAGAGAAACAGGATGACAGGAGGAGTGAAAACAACTTAGAGACCATTGCCAGCACTGCACTCGCCACCTTGTTCAGTGTTGCTAATCAAGAACGGAGTGAAATCACCAATACTCCATCCAAAGGAGGAGAAAGTATGTCTCCACAGCGATTGAATTCATCTTCATCCAAAGCGGACAGTAGTTTACCTCCTCTTCGTCAAACTTCTACTTCATCAAGACCCGAAAACATTCTCGATCGCATCATGACCGTGACCAACGATCCTCCCTCACCCCAAGCATCTACATCTACACCAGTATCAACGTCAACCCCACCTCTAATGCCAGTCCCAACTCGCGCTGGCTTCTCTCCCATTCGTGTCTCATCTCCATTGAGAAACTTGTCACCCATTCGCTCTCTATCTCCCCTGCGCCAGAACTCCGAGGGAAGCTCAGATCATCGAGCTAGTGTTCTGGATCGAGTTGTGACAATCACGAGTGATGCAGCGCCCGCTCCTCAAAAAACGACGCTTTCTGAACATATTGCATCTTCACCTTCTAGACATACAAAGGAAACCGACCAGAGTATCTACTTTATCGAGCATGACATGAAGCCTAGCGACGAGTCAGCCAGCACTCCACACACCAGCGAGGACCCTCCTGCTGCCGACATGCTGGAAAAGGCACACACCCGCAGCTCAATCACCGTGTCTACCGAGAGATCATCACACATGTCTCAAAGTGAATACTCTCAATCTACGAACGGCGACGCCTCGTTCGCACCGTCACACAATTCAGCTTTCACTCCTGCGTCAAGCTCTTCCTCGAGTAAGAATTCTACCAACTCTCAAGGCGATAGTGATGACATGGCAATCGTCATGGCAGAGCTGCTAGAGAAAACTCCCAGTGAATTGTACGCCATCATTCATGATCTTGATCCCAAAGAAGCCAGGAGGATGAAGAAGGAGAATAAGAAGTCAAGGCGGCACAGGTCTCGTAGAGTTATTGAAGAGGAAGATAGCGTAGAGTCTGAACAGTCCGATGATTCGGATACTTATGATTATGAAAGCGTTGGCGAGTCAACTTTCTTTTACGAAAGTGTGGGAGAATCATCAGTGTGTTCATTAAACAGTGAGAGTTACATTTCATTCATAGACAGTAGGCAAAGCAGAAGAAACAAGAGAGACTCGTTTGCCGATAAGATATTCAGTAAACGATTCTTGTGCAGCTTCCCATTGTGCGGCATTGGCAAAGGAGCAGGCGACAAGACACTGTCGCATGTTGACGACAAGGAGACTTATGTTAATGGCAAACAGTACATACTCGGATGCCGATATGGTTCGAATGACACGTCCACATTCACTAGTCATTCGTCTTCATCAGGTGAGAGGCGCGATTTTCAGTTCGGAGATGTTTGATTTTTACTAAAAAAAGCAGTTACTAATAACTACGCACAGCCAAAGCAGACACCTGATGAATGTCTTAACATCAAGGTTGTCCAAGTGATAGCGTTTAATGTCATAAAATGTGTTATTTTGTTGTACTGAATGATATATGTTGATACAGATCAAAACATGATGATGCTCCTAGGATAAACGTAGCTGAAGCTACCTACTCCCCATCCACATCAGATCTTTTGACAAATCTTCCCTTGATTCTTGGCCTACTATCAGCAAGTTTCTTCCTACAATCATATTTGATCTTCTTCCTCCACATTCGCTGTTTGCGCTTGTCGTGGAACTTTGCAATGCGAGCCTTGCGTTCTTCGGGGAGGTAAATACCTATGCGTCCGCCCTTGTTTAGTAGTTCCATAGGGCACGAGGTGTGGGATATACCCCCGAAGCCTTCAGAAGATGTGGACGAAGGCTGAGTCATGCCAGCAGCTGCAGCAGCGGCGGCATCGCTTCCGTGAGGCATGTGGATGGTGTTATCACTGAATGATTGGGGACAGTTGCGTGACGAAGATGAGGTAGTTATGGTGATTTGACGACATGTGGATGTCGAGGGTACGTGAATTTGCGAAGACTTGGCCTTGGATCGTTTTGGCTTGTCCGATGTCTTGGGTTTAGCTTGCGCAGAAGGTTTGGATGGGAGGCTTTGCGGCCCGCAATGCGGAGGCATAGAAGGACGCATCCCTTGCGGTGGATTATGAATTATAGAGGGTGGGACTTTATAATGAGCTTGCGGGGCTGCTGGTGCGGCTGCTGGTGCACTGACAGCATACTCTTGAACATTATCTCGACTTTCATGCTTGACATGCATTAAAGCCGAGGTTTCATGAATACCCCCATCGTGGAAACTGATGGGATCAAAAATTATGGAATCTCCACGAATGCGATTCCCGTTGTTTGGGTCTTTGTTGGCAGTGGTGCTGTTCTCTTCTATTGAAGGTAATGGTTCGTCTCCATCAATGCCAAAGGAGAAAAACTCGAATGAAAAGCCTCGATCTCGACGGAATGAGAGCCTTCCAGAGTTGGAATTGACATCATCATCAAATGTGACGCTGTAGTTCCTGCTGCGACCTTGTGGGGCATCATCTGAGTTCCCAAGGGGATCAACGACACTTTCAACAAAGTCTAATACAGATGGATCCAGATCAATAGAAAAGATACGCCCCCTTCCTTGTTGAGGCTGCTGCTGCTGTGAACTCATCAATTCATTAGCAGAGGAGGACATAAGATTATCCGCTTGATATTTGAATTTCTGACTCAACATGGACTCGGCAATTTCTGAAAAAGAGTTATTGCCATTTGAACTTGATGCAGCTGGATCAGATTTGGACAAAGGGTAGTGCGTGTACTGAAAAGACACTTGAGGCTGAGGAGGAGGCATTTTCGCGCTCGGAGTGTCCATGCCTGCTAGAGGATTTGGAACAGTTGATGATGTTGAATTGAACGATTGAGATGGTGGGTGATACATTTGCTTTCCGGTGGGTTGAGTTGCTGCTGTTTTCACTGAAATAATTGAGTTCAGTACACAACAACCAAGTCAGTCAGATGGATAGTGCATAAGATATGCAATAAGCTCAATGACCACGCAACCAAATCTCACCAGCATCAATCTTCCTCTTTCCCCTAGGAGAATTACCACCTGGATGATTTAATGCAGTGGCAACCTTGGTATTAGCAGCAGCCTTACTGGCACGAGGATAGATCGTTCTTGAATAGGGATTGGAAGGCAAAGGATTTGGTGCCTTGGGAAATTGTGTGCCACGGCTCTGTAACTGTGGTATTTGATTACAGCCTTGAACACTACTATTTGAAAGCTTAGATTCGTGATCTGCAGTCTCCACAGAAGAAAAAGAGGATGCTTCAGATGTAGTGGGCGTGACATGAGAAGCGCCACCACCAGGATAGGGTATAGAATTATGATCTTCAGTTTTCACCGCCTGCCTTTGGGCAGAAGGCGTCCTAACAGATCGTTGCTTAGTATCGCCATCGCTGTTGGGATGCGCAATGGCAGAGCGAGGCGCCTCCGCCATGCTGTTGACCAGCGCAGCAGTTAGAATCTTCTTTTCGACATTTCGACTTTGGCTAAATCCACCGGAATGTTGCTGGCCCCCGTCGCCCATCCCATCAGCTTCAACTGAAGCAATCTCCTCATCAAACTCCTGTTTTATGCCCAGGAGAGGCATCACGCCGTCATATCCCTCCTCGACAACTTCTTTGCGAGGAGGTGGATCGTTTTTGGTAGAGTTGTTGTTAGCGCATCCTCCTTTCGTCCGCGCCAATGGGTCAATAAGAGAGTTTTGATTGGAAATGGTGGTCATTTTGATGGATGATAGAGAGGAATAATTGCAAAGGCAGTGATGGAGTTGTATCTAAGGAGACAAGAAGTCATAGGCCACGAGTACGATAACGGCAGTTTCAAAGAACTAGAGAGGATAGGAGGTGAACATTGTGATTGGTAAAGGGGCTTAAAATTAGAGGTGAAAAGGTCCATGATGGATATTTACGTGCTTATTTACGCTTGATTCACACGAAATTAGCGTTATTTGCATGTGACGACTATTTTAAAAGCCGAGGTAGTGGGAGACTAGATTTTCTGAATTTGCGACAATTTTGACTTACACGTGGATTACTTTGGTTTTGAGCTTCAAATAACAACAATTAATTAATATTCATTTTCGATTATTTTGTTTGAAGCAACGCACTTGAAATGAAATACGAAGCTTAAAACTAAAGAAGGGGTAACCTTCGGTCACAAGTAAAGATGTAAGTTTCGATTCTTTCTGACATAAAATATCTTGAAGTGATTGAAGACAATAAAGGTAAAATCTCATCTCTCTCTTCCCACTTCCACATTGGTACCACAATGGTCCATCGAAACAATGAGAGCAAGTGCAATTATAAACCTTGCATCAAGAAAGATAATAACCCTACCACGGCTGTCTCCTACGCATACATCAGCCAGGCTAGTCAAACTCCTTGTCTCAAGCCGAAGTCATGTCATTGAATACCAACCTGTATTGCATTTGCAATGTTCACCTGATATGATTGGTGAGTAGTTATTGTGCATTTCTTATGTTAGGCTTGGCCAATTACTTATATGCATTGATTAAATTATTGCATCGCTCGATGTGGATATAATATTAGCTGATCCCGCTGATAGAGTTTTTCCAGACCATGAGCCTACAATGTTACTGGAATGCATGGAAGAGGGTATCATACATTGGAACAAAGAGATAGAAACATTGGATTCTAGTCAATTGCTTGAAGTTGGCACAATACTGGGCGAGATTATAGACGAAGATGATGACAGAGAAGATGAAGATTGGAAATGGCAAGCTTATTTACATGATGATTAAGCAGAGTAAGTAGACTATCATACAATACACATTACCTAATAAAATGATGGTACTAAAAGGTGCGTACCTATCTTTATTCGTATCAATCGTTGATGGTTAGAAGCATATGACAATTTGCGAAAACGTTCAATTAAATTGGAGGCTGGCTGAGATAAGAACATGATTTGGTGAAGCATCCACAGTGATAAGCCATGATGAGTTCTGAATGATGTACTTGCGAAACTTCTAGCTACTTGTTAAAATGATATCTTAGTTCGGCGCCCGAGACAGACTTGTGAAGAGGAGACAGATTTTGTACAGTATGGAATTCATCCTGCAATGTAAAATGTCATAGTACAGAGATACATGGTACAGGTCACAATGGAAAACACGCATTATAAACGGCTATGTAAACCCAAATGTGATTTGATGCGAAATAGTAAGGATATAACTCAGGTGTGATTCAAACTGGCTCACTCAATACAACGAGGTGGTCAACATCCAAAATGGGGGGCATGGAACATAATGTGAATGGCAACCACAGTCATCATTTCAGAGCCAACCATAAGAACACACCAACACCAAAATGCATGAACAATTGTTTGACTATCATCCAACACCATTGCAATCAATCATTTACGCAACAATATCCTTACTATCACCCCTCCTCCACTGCTTTTAAGGCATGCCAGCAGGCTTCTGCAAGTCAAGTAAGAGAGGAAAACGTTAGTACCGTAGATAATCCTTAATATTCACAGCAAAGCTACTTACATCCCAAGTGGTTTCGCCCGTATTTTGATTGTAGTAATAAACTTGTCCATCAGCTGCTGTGGCTGATCTCCACGGAGAAGCTTGAACAGGAGGCATAGGTACACCAGGTTGACCATACATAGCTGGCTGAGGCTGGTACTGCTGCTGTTGATACATTGGTTGTCCGTACTGCTGCTGCTGCATACCGTACTGCTGCTGAGCAGGATAGCCTTGAGCTTGATAACCCTGATTTGCATAGCCTCCTTGATAAGGTTGCTGTTGATATCCTCCTTGTTGCCCGTACTGACCTCGTTGTTGTCCATCTGATGTAAGGCAAAAACATGGTTTAGATATCGAATTCAACGTGTAATCAAACAAAGCATCAAGACTCACGTCCACCAGCATAAGAATGATTAGGCCCTAGCTCAATGATCTCTTGCAGCATTTGCTTTGCCGTCTGGATACCCTGCATCGTACCCTTGATGCTAATCTCACATGGCTGGCCCATAGGAACATTCTGGTTGATTTGAATATCACAACCTGATCGCTTTTGTAGGTCATTAATAGTTACACCTTTCTGTCCAATCACTCTACCCATGTACATCTTCTCACATGGAATCATCTCGGTGACAATACTATTAGGTCCAGTTTGGAACTGTTGCCCATAAGGTGAAGCTTGTTGTGGCTGCGCTTGCTGCTGCCCATATGCTCCGTACATAGGTTGCTGCACTTGACCATATGTCCCACTTCCGTACATTCCTCCTCCTATGTCACTTTGAGCCGGCATGCCCGCCCCTTGATTGGGAAGATTGGGGTAGGGCGGTCCACTACCCCACGGTGTGTTAGTAGCTGCCTTGTCCCGAATCAACATTGTAATAGCTTCATGTGCATCTACTGCAGGATTGGCAGCTAAGAATTGAATCATTTCTTCCGCCTTTGCCACAGACTGTTCAGTTCCCGTCACGTTGATATGCCTCATGTCTCCCATGGCAGAATGATCGACTTGAATCTTGGCAGAGCTCTTGCTTTGAAGTTCACGGATCATTTCCCCGCCTCGTCCGATAACTTTTCCAATAACAGAGGATGGTACCATGACTAGTTTCTTAACAGCATGGCCCAGTGGCAAGTCAGCTTCGCTGCCCCCTTCTCTACACAGGACAGACACAAGCTGCTTCGCAAAGTCAATGGTAGATCTCGTTCCTTTGTAAGAGATGATTCGGGGAGCACCTTCGGGGACGTTTTGATCGACATCGATTTTGCATCCAGAACGTGCTTGAAGATCTCTAATCATCTATACAATAGTTCACAAATAATGCTTAGACACGAAACAATTGCAAAATGCACTCTTTCAAGTAAGGGGATTCAAACTTCCTCACCTCTCCACCTTTTCCAATAACTCGACCAACAAACAGCTGAGAAACCTCGCCCCTCTCTTCAAGAACGGGTTCGACACCTGCAGCTTGGGTAGGCACAGCCACCGGAGCAACAGGAACAGCAGTCATATTAGCAGTGGGCACTCCAGGCGGGACTGCCGGAGAAGGAATTGTCTCTACTCCAGCATTAGTGCCCGGGTTTGGTTCAGCAGCTTTAACTTCAGCTGGCGGGTCATCATCATTATTTGCAGCCTCTTCTCTTTCCTCTTCATCCCTCTCTCCATTCGAGGCACCATTCTCTTCTGCAGGTTCTTCATCTTTGACATTTGTTTTATCGACATCTTTGTACTGATCTACCGAAGCTGAAGCATTCGGATCTATTCTCATTTTAAACATGGTTGCAGACAGATATGTTGTCATGTTGTCGGTGTCGTTGTTATTGTTTCGATCCCAGGGATTCATAAAAGAAATGCGGGGATGGAAATAGAAACGTGTTGTTAGATTGCGTTGGTAACTGTGAAACTGTGTCAATCAATAATGGCGTGACGATAATATTTCGCAGGCAATGGAAGCAAGGCGAGCAAGACCAAGGTATTCTCTTCTATCACACTGAGTGACTCGGATGAAGAATAAGAACACCCACGACCGAACGAATCCGGAGACGCGAAAGCTGATCTACACAAGACCACAACCCGATACCATACATCTCCCTAAATGTTATCATGGGCGCGATAACAGGGATTTGTGGGGAGCAAAACGTTTTGGATGGATTCAATCAACTCACAAACAAACCAGCGTCCTCTCCGCAACATCGCCACCCATTTCCCCCACCGACTAGCCACTGCCATGGCCGATAACAATTGTCAGACAAGCATAAACCCGGGCATTCAAAGCAATCAGCTTCCCGGCCAAATAATCAATAATCTAGCAATTACCCCAATACAAATACACATCAAATTCTTGTGCACACAATAAATTAAATGCAACTCACCCTCCCCATTCTTCACAGCACTCTTGCCATCACCCCCACTCACAGCCAACAAAGCCTCCGCTGCCTCGTGCGTATCCTTCGAGTCCGCCTGGACAATCTTGGCCTCTTCCTCCTCGGCCGCCGCGGTGGCCTCATTGGCATCCTCGGCGGCGGGAGGGTCATCGGCGGGAGTTTCCTCGACAGCAGGCTCCTCGATGGCTTCTTCGGCCTTGGCCTTTTTGGATTTGGCTGGGGTGCGTGTTGACTTGCGTTTACGGGTGGCTGCCATGTTGTTGCGTGGTTGGTTGTGGGTGTAGTTGTTGTTTGTGGTTGTGTTGGTGGTGTTGATTTTTGAGTTTTGGGCGGGCAGAGACGGTCAAAATTAAGTGCGTTCAGAGAATACTGGAATATACTGGATACTTGAAGTGTCCTCATTATAAGCTGTTTAACCGGTGCAGTTTGAAATAGGCTTAAATAAGACCGTCGCTAAAGTGCCTGTTTACAGGACTTTGCAGGCTGAAAGGACGTCTACTGCCCCTTTCGCCCGTCGACCGTCCCCCACGGCAAGAGGCAGTAACAAATGATACTGCGTCAAGCAACAGCGAGACGACAACCTAGATAGCTTCAGAGCGAATAGAGAGAGCGCAGAGGCTTAGACAAACCTCGAATCGGTTTGAACCCGGAAACCAACAGCAGACTGTAAGATAAAGAAAAATACCGACAACAATGCCGCGTCTTCGTCTAGCCGAATCGTCGGGCAAGCGCCATAAATCCACGGCACCAAAAACCAATGAATTTGGCATTTCCAATGATGGCCTGGATGATTTCGACTTTACCTACGATGAATTTGATTTTGTCAACGGCCCCGACGGCGTACTGAATTCTGCAAGCAGCACCAGCAGCAGCAAGGTAGAGAATCCGTACCAAACGAATTCCACGTCCAGTCCAACAATCCGGTCCCCCATTTCATCCAAGAAGAAAACCACCAAAAAGCCAAAAAGCAGTGGGTATACAAAGCTGTTCAATTCTTCTACCGACATGAACGATGAGAACGAAGTGAATCTAAATGCTGAACCCAAGAAGAAAGCCAGTGCCACTGCAGGAGATAAGAAGAGTAAGAAGCAGAGAGTTTCGTTTGAAGATTCAGAGGATGATAGTTTAGATGCCATAATGAGAGAAGGTACAAGTCAAGACAAAGCCAATGGAGAAAAGAGGGGGAAGGAAACTCCGTCTATTTTATCACATGATGACTTGAGTGATACAGACGAAGAGTCGTCAATGCCAACCAACAAGAAACCCGGTGCCAAATCTACCAAAGCGAAAAGCACTGCGAAGAAACCCCTCTCTACTGGCTCTAAGTCGAAATGTACGAAGGATGCTCTCTCTGGACTATCCAGTGATTCAGACAATGAAGTGATGAAAACAGCGAAGAAACCCCGAGCCAAGCCCACAAAATCTAAAGGTGCTGTGAACAAGAACAGAACTGCCAACTCCAAAGCTGGCACTACCCGACCCAAAGAAGATGAATCGGCTAAATCTCATCCTAGATTAAAGTCCTCTACCCCAATTACCAATTCATATGCAATACTGCCCCATAGAGCTATAGCTGTTGATAATCGGGCCTTACCTTCTCTTGCTGGTGATTCGACGACGAGGCAGTTTTTGTCAAGATTGGGCGAGTTTATAATGGAAGCATTGGACAGAGATGTGCTGACTTCAAGTCCTCCTGCTGCGAGTGTTGGAGTTGGCAAGACAGTGATTGTATCTTTGGTCAATACAGGCACTGTGAGCGTTCAATCTTCATTCCTGTTTGACGGTGCAAGTGAATCCTCTTTTTTGGATAGGAGAAACTGGATTTCGAGTTTCTTGACTCCGATCAACTGCGGCTTTGGCGATTTGAATGAAAGAGGTGAAAGTAGCATTGGATTCGATTATGGCGAGGGTTCTGTGGATTTTGGTAGAATGCAAAGGGGAGATCGTAAAGCTGAAGGTTTTGTAGCCACGGATAGTTGGACTTATTTTGGTGATATGGGTAAGTACGTTGTTGCCGCTATCTGTCACTTTAAACACAGAGACACGACCAACTTATTTCCACTATTTTTGCCAAACTATCACAATAGTCGAGGCATCGCGTAACAAAGTTGTTTCTGCAAAAGTTACGAGCGGATATGCTTTATCCATCTTCACCACTGATGCATCACTTTTCGCTGATACCAACCCCGATTCACACATGTCTGGATTCAATCAATTCCAGAAACGTATTTCAAAAGCAGCAGTTCGCAAAGCAGTATTGTCTGTCACAATTGTAATCACTGATACTACCAGCGTTACCCAAGCAATGACGGCAGCAAGAGAGTTTGGCTCTTTTCTTCATAATGATGAGCCCTCTGAGTCCGCGCTGCCGAATCGTCTTCAAATCTTACAATGCATCAACCTCATCCGTCGCAGAATCCAGGAGCTTCCTGATACGTCAATGAAGATTCAACTCGAGTTCATGGATGGAACTACTGTTGATTTCCAAACGCTTTTGCAAGCATGGACAAGAGAAAGTCTTTCACATACCTATCTGGCCAAATCTGGCATTGACTCCATCAATGGAAAGCTCCAGTTTGAGTTACCAGAGACAATTGACGGTACCGTGAGCTCTATCTCACTTGATTTACAGTACACAGTGCTGCCCGACCACATTGATTCGCAGTCTACCGCGCAGCTTGTCAAGGATATGCAATTACTGTCTTCTTCAGCCCCGCATTCGGTCGAGGTTCTGCAGACAGTGCCACTATCCAGTGTGGATTCGTCATTGATCTATGGGGTACCAATGTATGCAAGGCCTGCCCTTGATCATGATATGTTCCAGCACAACCAAATGAAGATACTTGTGCGACAGCTCTGGAAGTACTTGAGTAGGAATGATGTCGCCCTTGTGTTAAAGGTGCGGCGTGAAGTGAATGGTGGAGAACAGGAAGTAAAAGATGTATCCAAAGCTCAAAATCACTGCCAGGATGAATTGTTTCTGCTCATTTCTCAAATAGCGGTTCAGAAGCAATCGATCCGTCTCAACCCCGATTCGTCAATGCAAACATCATCGGCCTTTAAAATAATGCCCGACCACAATCGCAAGGGAGAATCACCATGCAACGGCATTTTGTACAGATATGCAACAAAGAATCAGATCCTACATTTTGGAAATGAGGATCCTGATCCCAAAGCCGAAGAAGAGGATTCCGCCGAAGAAGTTGCTGAATATGCAGATTACATTGAGAGAAGTATGGACATGCTAACCAGTTCTGGATTGAATCCTTTTCTGGTTGGTGAAAATCACAGCTTGGGAGGATCTGGCTTCTTTCAGTCCCAAGACAGCAGCATTCAGTGAGATTCATATTATCATATGTAATAGAAATAGCAATGTTTATATACGAACTGCTGTGTCTCTGTTCAACATCTTGTGTTCACTTCTATCTGCTTCCATGTCCCTTCCTTTTTAGTCACTTCTCCAGCCAGTCTAAAACACCTTGAATGTAGAGAAATGCACGAGAAATAACATCCACCTAGATTATTGTAAACGCAAGATCGGTTTGACCAGAGCTCTTTATCTTTAGCGCTAGAAAGAAGTTTACTCCTTCATATCCTCATAAAGGAAGGTAGTACCACTCTTTCCACAATAGTACCTATCATGATGCTGAGCCATAAAGCATCCAATCCCAGCCACGGGAGAATACTTCCTCAACCTAACAACCTTTCCTCCATCCTCAACACGGTAATACTTGAGAGTCTGAAGGGGAATCGTCTTATTAACACGCTTTGCCTTCTTGGGCTTGGTGTAAACCTTCTTCTTCCTCTTCTTACCTCCACCACGAAGACGTAGGACCAAATGGAGAGTAGACTCCTTTTGGATGTTGTAGTCGCTCAAGGTACGGCCGTCCTCGAGTTGTTTCCCGGCGAAGATGAGACGCTGTTGATCCGGGGGGATTCCCTCCTTGTCCTGGATCTTGGTTTTGACGTTGTCGATGGTGTCCGATGGCTCAACATCGAGCGTGATGGTCTTGCCTATGTTGTAATGATGGGTATAGGAGAAGACATGGTTGTATACACGCGATGCGTCCCAGCACATGGATCATGGACAAGTCATTGGGAATGAGCAGGAGGTGGCGATGAGGGGCGTCATGATGGGAGGTGGAATATCATGATATCGATAGACGCCAGTGTGAAGTAGGGTTGTTTGGTGTGGTTACGACAGTTCTAAATTTGTTGAGCTCGGAATCTAATCGAGGGACGGATGCACAGCAAACAAAAGAGAACAACTTACCCGTCAGAGTCTTGACGAAAATCTGCATGGTTGAGGTCTTATTTCTAACCACTGGGAATATAATATGAAATTGAAATGGGGGAGGGGCAAAGGAGGTTCAAGTTACCTGTCAGTATTGAAATTCTTTTGTTAAGCCATTTGCACTAAAAGTAGCAACGTTTCATTTACTGTTTTGTACCTGTAAAAACAAAATGTCCAAGAAGATGGTTGATATCAAAAGGTAGGGTTATTTGTATCCAAGTAAACGGTAACTTCATATCCAAAACTGGACACAATGTCGTCCTCTCTTCCGCCACCGCCCACCGCCCACCACTCGCGTTGAGTTTTTCCCATCACATCTCTTCCGTTAGAGGTTTGTAACCATGTTGAAATGCTTTCTACAATGTTGTTGTTTCATATCAATCTCACCAACTGATTTCTCTGCTGCTCTGATTTGCAGCTTCGATTTCTTTGGAACATCTAAAACTGACCGGACCGCTCCTGAGGATCGCAGGTAAAACTTTCAACTACTCTACTCGACAATCATGGCCGCCCGTCCCCTTGTATCCGTCTTCTCCCTCACCGGAACCAAATCCGGCGAAACAACCCTCCCCGAGGTAATGACCGCTCCCATCCGTACCGACATCGTCCAATTCGTTCACACCAACATGAACAAGAACGCCCGTCAAGCCTACGCCGTCAACATTCACGCCGGTAAGCTGCCCTCCGCCACCTCTTGGGGTACCGGACGTGCCGTGGCTCGTATCCCCCGTGTCGGTGGAGGAGGAACCAGTCGTTCCGGACAAGGTGCCTTCGGTAACATGTGTCGTGGTGGACGTATGTTCGCTCCCACCAAGACGTGGAGGAAGTGGCACCGCAAGATCAATGTGACACAAAAGCGTTATGCCGTCGCCTCTGCTCTTGCTGCCTCGGCTGTTCCTGCTCTTGTGATGGCTCGTGGGCACAAGATTGATGAGGTGCCCGAAATTCCTCTTGTGGTTGACAACTCTATTGAGTCTTCCAAGAAAACCTCGGCTGCCAAGGATATCCTTGCGGCTCTGGGTGCCATTGATGATGTTACCAAGGCTGCTGATTCGAGGAAGATTCGCGCTGGTAGGGGTAAGGCCCGCAACCGTCGCTACACTCTCCGTCGTGGACCTTTGGTTATCTACAACACCAATGATGGAGTTGAGCAAGCCTTCCGCAACCTTCCCGGAGTGGAGCTCTGCTGCGTTTCCCGTCTCAACCTCCTCCAACTCGCTCCCGGTGGACACATGGGACGCTTCTGCATCTGGTCCCAAGCCGCTCTGGATGCTCTAAACACCATCTACGGAAAGGACGGTAAGGCCATCCCCGAGGATATCATGGCCAATGCCGATCTAGCCCGTATCATCAACTCCGATGAGATCCAATCTGTTCTCAACCCCGCTAAACGCGCCAACAAGAAGTACTTGCGCAAGAAGAATCCTCTCACCTCCATCAAGGCACTTGGCAAGCTCGACCCCTATGCTGCCGCCGCACGTGAAAGTGAACAACGTGCCGAGGCTGCCAGGAAGGATCAGAAGGAGGCTATCCTTAAGAAGAGGCGTGAGGCTGCCAAGGGCAAGAGGAAGCACCGTGCTCAGGGATTGGCTTTCTTTGAGAAGGTTTCTAAGCAGGGTGATGTTTGCTCTAATGGATTTAGCATGAATTGAATTAGTTAACTGAATAATGATAAGTATGAAAAGCTCAAGTCGTAAAACATATCTTAAGGGTTTTTGGTTTGTTACACACATGAGATTAAGCATGAGATCACCTTCTTAGTGTGAAGCCGTCTTAGTTGTAACTCGGTGTGCCAGTCTAGAGAGCATTCATGACGGCAATTTCAGTTGAAACAAACTGCACTAGAGGGAGAGGAACGACAGGGAGAACAATGAAAAGTTTTAACAGCTAAGATCACGCGCAGAATTTGCAACAGTGACATCAATCAGCCGAGCACATTTTCATTTGAATTTGTCTCGTTATCATATTTGAATTTAACTGTAAAGCTCAACCTAAACAAATTGGAGCTACCTCACAAAGGAGGAATTCTACAAAAGATGAATTAGTCGAAATAGCTGATCTTCCCTGCGCTGACGCAATGCTGTCTTGAAGACAATGGGTGCTGATGGCCATAGGTACAGGGGGGGGGGGGGGGGGGGGTGCCAACAGAGCAGCAGATGATGGGCTGAGGGGACAAGGGTAAAAAGATGAGGGTGTTTACCATAGCTGATATCAAAGGAGAGGAGGAGATATGGCCAACATAGTGGTCATTGGGGCATTTTTACCTTGACCATGACGAAATGAAAGAAATAAAAGTCTGCATGATTGCCGTGTTTGCTGCAGACTTCAAATCCACAGACTTTTAGCATCAGACCTTCGTTCGTAAGTCTGCATGCAGATTTGACACCCTAATTGAGCAATAGCTGATGAGGTTGATATTTTTGTTAGTGAGTCTTCTATCTAGCTAAGTGAGTGGTGAGAAGCTTTCCCAGCAATCTGCACAAAAGATAAGTCATAAGTCGTTTAAAAAGTTTGCTGAGTGGGCTTAATATGTTAAATAATGGTACCAATGTGTATGTAGGATTCAAGTCCTCAAGGCTCGGGGCTCAGGCAGTGTATGAACCCCTGTTCATAAGAAGATCATTCTACCTTCTTGTTCTGATTAAGCCCAGTAATCGACCAGCACATTGTTGTATTCTTCTTGATGAGACAATTTCAACGGTGTTTACGGTTAGAATTGGATCTTAAGCATTATATATTTAGATTTAGAAAGACATTTACACTTTGCTCCATTACAAAAAGCCTCGCCGACACCACACGTCCACAACATCTCCTCTCCTCTCTCTATATGAGCGCTTAA
>JALLPI010000223.1:0-36034 GCA_036939935.1 Cyclotella atomus | reverse complement strand
CACTATACTTCCTCTGTTCCAAAACAATTTTTGATGGGTCCCCTCCTCCTGACTGTGGGTGGGGTTTAAAGTAAGAAGAGCTAAGATGCGTGGGACGATCTTGATCATACTTTGTCTTTTTAGAACACCCATTTCACCTTAACAAAATCAAATGGGAGGGTCTTCACATTGCACTATCACGGGTGAGATTAAAAGATGACATAAGACTTTTGCTTAAAACAGAGACAGGTCTACCATGGAATATAAAGTGTTTTTTCAAAGGTTACACAGCAACTTCTAGCGAGGAAAATGACACAAAACGGTCTTATGAAGTGGAACAGTAAAACGGCATCTAAACAAGCAGAATTCATTTGAATGATTTTGGGGTTTAGAGATAAGGGATCTTATCTGATGTTTATCTACAAGAGGATATCAGCATAAGAAAAATGTATTTTGATGCAAAGTGTAAACCAATTTTGGTAAAAATTCATCAAAATACATTTTTGAACATAAGAAAAACAGTAAAAATGAAAATATTAAGCATGATTTCGAGGATAATTCTTTGTTTTCAGCATAATTCAATCTTATTTTTCATTGGTCATGCAATCAAGTGCCATGCTGATTCTAATGAAGAGACCATTATCTGTTGTGACACGTGGGTCCCCCTTGTATTAATGGTAGATTGCCCAACTCTGATGGCAGGAAATGCTAAGATACCTTTTCAAAGCTCAGTACCAATTCCTTTCAAAGCAGAGGCCCTCAAATATGTACCACGGGAATAAAAATAGAATGACAGATACAGATGACGTTTTGACTAAATCTAGATCTACCATGGTATGAGCTAGAGAGGCTCTGGACCAAACCTTTTACCTTAAACCTTCAATAATTCTCACATCGAGTAAGTTTTATTTTCCTCATCTAAGCACAATATACCAGAATGTGCATGATAAGAATACCAGTGCCAGTCTCACAAGAACACGGCCCAGCAATCACCATGCACCAATGCCAGTGATCAAGGACAAAGGCAGTGACTGCATCTATTATTGTGTTCCATTATCCACCCTCAAACATAAATCAATACTCAATTACACATGACATACTTATGTATATCTGAACGAAGCTGTACATGCCACTACCATTCACAACCAATGTGTTATGCAAATGTCCCCAAGAAACTGACTCCACCATAACGATCTACAACATACCTACCTTGCCTAGGGACGTATTATTCTGATCAAGGAAAACCAAATTCCTTGTGTCAAATCCAACCATGTATTGATTCCTACATGTAGGTAGCCATAACTCTTTAGTCGAAACAAGCAAAATTAGCAACTCCCCGTCAATGCAGGTTGATGTTTGAATGTGTATGTTTTAGTAAGGTAACTCTAACTACCGATGAATGAATAGGACCATAAAGCTGCTATGATCATCATCATTATTGAATAAAAAGACCATGAATTGCTTGATGCATTTGATGGAAGACCAATCAGTTGATCCTTTTTTTTCCTTGTTGGTCTTGGAGTCGGGGGAGTTGTTGGTATTCTCGTTTTAATATCGGGTACTTCATCTTCAGCCAATGGTAAAGCAAACACATCTCCAATTATTCTACGGAAGTTGTTCTTTCGTTCTTCCTCAAATGTGATTTCATTGTCATTACATGCTCCATCATGGCATTTTCTGACAAGAATATTTATCACTTGATCAATAAATCGATTGTCAACCATGCCTCCATCTACAAATGATTCTAGCTGATCAAAGTATATCCATGTACTGCCAGTAAAGTCATCAATGTATACATAATTTTGTACCATGTCAGACCACTCAAGCAAAGCAATGGTCCAACGGAGTTCTCGTGTGATGTAACTTTCGCAAATTGCATTGGGGTCATTGCAGAAGTCAATGTATTTATACGGACTATTGTATCCTGCATCTGCAGCTTGCTTTCCCAAATACTTGTTGAGTTTTCCCATGACGCAACGACCACGTGTAAGAAGAGCTCCTCGTCCCCACCTGAAAAGCACATCCAACGTTAGAGACTGACCAACTCTAGTTAAATAACCAACTCTAAGGCGCAATTGCATGCGTCTCACTTACCAACAACAACCTTCCACATTGCTTCGGCCCAGAGAATTTGCAAATGCTGATTCTACTATTGTATCAGTCAATGAATCATAATATCCAACATATGTCCCTTTCTCAACTGTCGGCCTGCAAGTAAACGGTGGCGGCCCTTTCAATGACGGGCCATCCGTCAGTGGACTTGAAAGAGCTGTAAGATTCATCGACTTGACTATAGGACACATTGAATCAACATCCTCTCGGCATATCTCTCCTTGATAACTTCTTCCAAACTGACCACAGGAATTTGCCAATGGATACTTCCAATTCTGGCCGTCAATATCATCAGTATTCCATTCATCACAAGAATCAATCTTGATCCCTTCTACCATGGCATTGGCCAAAAAGGCAGCCAAGTTGACAAGTCCATAGTTGATCCCTACCAAATCGAAATTTTCTCCTCCGTAAAATGCCAATGTTACAGGAAGTTGATAAACCGCCACGTTGAGTGCATTCATCAAATCTTGGTGCAAATACTCCTTACTGGGGCCATATTGCGATTGAAAGACGATTGCATACATGATATCTTGTCTGTGATATAGATATTTGCGCATATTTTCATAGATGGAGATGGGTTTCGGTTCTACTGTTTGTGAATTGCTTGGTTGAGGAGTTGTTCGTTGAATTGTGACTGGAATTACGGAACTTGTGTCATTTGATGGTGTTACAGGAGGCAAAGTAACTGTAACATTATCAGAGCAGATCTCTTCTGGACAAATGCTACAGATAAAGAATCCACAACATATGAGTTTTGCAAAATTACAATCAAAAAATACAAACAGCAGCACCAACTCACTCTTCTGCTTTCAATGCATAAAGTGCATCATCATCTGCACCATCATCCACACTTCTGCACACTCCACCTTCCTGATAGAACATTGTGCCTCCCGGACATTCAAACTCTTTCATAATTACCCCATCATCGCATTGCGCATACTTTGAACACTGTGTACCCGGCCAAACATAGAATCCAACAACCCCAGGCGGACAAGGCGTGGAACAGTCAACTCCAATTCCAGATGTTGCTGCACTAGGTGCATTGGTACCAGTTGAATTTGTTGACGTCCCATTCCCAGTGGTAGTAGTTGTTGAAGTCTCTGTCATAACCGTCGGAGGACCATTAGTTATCTCCACACTTGACACTCCACTGGGCATACCTGTACCTTCACTCGAGTTTGAAACTGGCATCCCTGTTGTTACAGCGACCGGAGAAAATGTGGGTACAGGTACCACTGGACACGGTGACGGTTCACAAGTGATGGATGTCGCCCAATCACAGTATCCGCCCGGCTCATAGAATATTGTGTCGCCTTGACATGACAAGGTGTCGGAGGACTGTTCGCCTTGTAAACACTGCACATACTCTTTGCAATTGGTACCCGGTAAAGTTTTGTAGCCCGTATCTTTACCATAGCATGGATAAGGACAATCTGTCGATTCTACTGCTGGTGCATCATTAGTGGCAGTTGTGCTATTTCCTTCATCGCCTGCTCCGCTCTCTGACCCAACGGCAACAGGAGAAGGAGTGGGAGGTAAGGCATCAATACAATTGACGGAAGTGATCCAATTGCAGTATTGTCCAGATGTATCGAACACTGTATCACCAGCGCAAGTTAATGAGGCGATGGTCACCTCGTTCATGCATTGGACGTATTCTTTGCAACCGGTGCCGGGGACGGTGTTGTAGGCTGAATCGGGTATGCCCATGCAGGGGTCTGGTTGGGCATGAGTTGTTTGTTGGAGGAGAGAAAGGATTGCAATCAAGGTTCGTGCGGCCACCATTTGTTTTGTATATTGCAGTGTTGAGATGATGTAAGCTGTTTTAGTTTGTAAGTTGGAGTGCTATCTCCTCGACATGAACAGAAGGCCAATCCCGGGCGGGCCGCTCTTCCTTAGCTTGCTTGTCTTTGCTTGTTTCGTTGTTGTTGTGGCCGGCCGTTTTCTTTCGTCTTTTTCACTCATCCGCCCTGCCCCAGTCTCACTTTCGCCCGTCATATGCCCTATTCGCCCGGGGCTGTTGTAGAAAGCCGCAACAAAAAGCCCTTGTCCGGCCCACTGGGCACCGAAAAGCCCTCTCCGCCCTACCTTTCAGTCTAAAACACATTTTTGGCAAACAGACCCCACACCCCCCACACAGAGAGCATTGCCCCATCCCATCGCCAGCCATCGCCCATACACCAACAACCATGACAATGCTAAAAGGAGACACGCTACAAGAACGATCAAAGGGGAGGGATGTCCGAATTAGCAACATTGTTGCTGCCAAGGTGAGCGGATGTCAGCTGCAAGCCACTGATGATTTGAATGGCTGTCGATTTCAAAAATGGCGTGTGAGAGGATGGAGACGCGGAAGAGCTGCTGTTTGAATTAAAGTGACTTCATTTTGATTGCTCTATCAGGTTGGTTATTGCAAATTGAAATGAAGTTTGAGTGGTTTATGAACCAAACAGATTGTAGCAACATAAGGCAATACAGCAGCTTGCCACCAATTGTTCAACTTTCGTTGGCTGCAACACACTCTTGATTTGCATACTCCAACAATCTCTCTAACATATCTACAATCGATATCTAAAAGGCACTAGCAGCCTGCGTCCGAACCTCCCTAGGACCCCGCGGCATGGACAAACTGATGCAACTCCCCTCCGGCGAGGTCCTCATCTCGAACGACGGAGCCACCATCCTCTCCAAAATGAATGTCCTCCATCCCGCCGCCAAAATGCTAGTGGAATGCAGTCAATCTCAAGACATTGAGGCAGGAGACGGTACCACTTCCGTCGTCGTCTTGGCGGGAGCATTATTGGATGCGTGTTCGGGGTTGCTCTCGAAGGGCATCCATCCTACCATGATCGCCGGTAGTTTTTACAGGGCAGCCGAGGCTTGTTGCTTGTTGCTCAAGGAGGCTGCCAAGCCTGTCGATTTGGCCGATCGAGATTCGTTGATCCATGCGGTGCAGACCTGTCTTTCTTCGAAGGTGGTTAGTCAGAACTCGGATTTGTTGGCTCCCATTGCTGTTGATTCGGTGTTGAAGATATTGGGTGATGATCCTGGCAGTGCTACCAATGTGGATTTGAGGGATGTGAGGATGGTGGAGCAGTTGGGTGGGACTGTGGATGAGACGGAGTTGGTGGATGGGCTGGTGTTTGATAAGGGTTCTACCAAGACTGCTGGGGGGCCTAGTCAGATTGATAATGCAAAGATTGCATTGATTCAGTGAGTTGTAATAGTACTTGTTTCCATGTTTTAAGCTGAATTGTGAACCAACGTATCTCTTTTTTATCAGATTCTGCCTATCTGCACCCAAAACAGATATGGACAACAACGTAGTAGTCAGTGATTACGCTGCCATGGATCGTATCCTCAGAGATGAACGAAAGTACATTCTCAACCTCTGCAAAAAGATCAAAAAGACGGGAGCGAATGTGGTACTCATTCAAAAAAGTATTTTGCGCGATGCCTACAATGAATTGAGTCTTCATTTTTTGGCTAAGATGGGTATTTTGGTGGTTACTGATATTGAAAGGAATGATGTAGAGTTTGTTTGCCGTACCCTGGGTTGCACGCCAGCTCCTCACGTTGATTCATTGACCCCCGAAAAGCTTGGAACTGCTGAGCATGTCGGAGATGTTGTGCTTCCTGGTTCTGGACACAAGGTTGTCAAATTTACTGGTGTGGCTAATCCTGGCTGCACGTCTACTGTGCTTTTGCGTGGATCAAATGACTTGGTGTTGGCAGAGGCTAATCGCTCCGTCCACGATGCTCAATGCGTAGTTCGCTCATTGGTGAAGGAGCGTTACCTGATTGCTGGTGGAGGCGCTGCAGAGACTGAGGCATCACTTCGTCTTCGTGAGTTGGCCTTGGAGACAACTGGTATGGACTCACATTGCTTCAAAGCATATGCCGATGCACTCGAGGTCATCCCATACACCTTGGCTGAAAACGCTGGATTGAAACCAATCGAGATTGTGACAGAGTTGAGAAAGTCACATGCAGAGGGCGAAGTTGGCGCAGGTATTGATGTCAAGAAGGGACGAATCACTGATATGTACAAACAGAATGTCATTCAGCCTTTGCTTGTGACAACAAGTGCCATAAAGTTGGCAACTGAGACGGTATGCATGATCTTGAAGGTAGATGATCTTGTTCCAGTCTATGGATAGATGAGTGCCTAGAGAGGGATTGCCCTACCCATACAGAAGGTTTCATAGAAATACAACGCACTTTGTATGTCTAGGCAGGCAATGTCAGAGCTAAAGAATAGAAATCTAGTTGCAAAAAAGTTTCATCTCAGATAATTCACATCTACTGGCACAACTAGCAACAACAGAAGACACTTTATTACTCAAACAACACGAGATTCAGTGTACATATCATCGGAATACATATCACCACTTCTCGTTGTCCTAGTTCTACTACGCGAATCATATGAGTAATAGCTTCCTGAGCCATAACTACTTCTTGAGTAGGAACCATCTGAACTCCTCCTGCTGTAACTGCTCCTTGAAGCTCTGGATCTAGAATCAAAACTCCTCACAGAAGATCTTTTAACTCGACCTTGTTTGGCAAAGAAAGTAGTTGTTGTTAGTCCCACCATGTTCTGTGGATTTGGGAGAAACAGAGGAAAGCCACGGTATTTTCTTATGTTTTGACAGAGCAAGTCAAATGCATCCAGCTGCATTTCCAAAGGAATGGGATCCTCCGGATCAAAGTACTCCTCATCATAGTCTTGAAGACGAGCCTTGATTGCATTGGGGTATTTTTTACCAAAGTGGTCCATTCTTTGTACCAACAGTCTAAATGCTTGATCAATCGGCTTAGGAATGTCTGGAGTGCACTTTTGCATTGCTGTCAGGTATACATCAATCCTATACACTTCACGAACGACATCCGAACGAGATCTCGACGAGACCGATCGTGATGCCAACGCGCCCTCGTACTCTTGCAGTTCTTCCAATTTTATCCCTACTTTCGCCAGCTCCAACGAAGCCGATCGATGAGACTGCGCAAGACTACTCCACCCATAGCGACCTTGGAGAAAATTCAACACAAATGCCATCAAGGCGAAGAAGGCAGTGCACAGACTAAGAATCGTGGTAGTCATCCCACCCATATCAATGGCACTTGTCAAACTTAGAATGCCGGCAATGAATATACAGGATGATATGGGAGTGAACCAGAACCAAAAGTGTCGCGAGCGATAGTGCGTCGAGGTGAAGTAGTTCACGAGACGCATCATTTCAACGCGCCGACAGACAGATTTAAGACTCCTGTCGTAATTCTCGGCGACTTCAGAGTAGGTACTGCTCGGTAGTGATATTTGTGTCTCCTCTTCTTCTTGGATGACTTTCATGGCCGCAATGTGATGTGTCAGTTGGAGTTCCTTGCCTTGTTTGGAACTGGAAGCCTTGGATGGTTGTTTGCTGCTGGAACTTTTTCGACTGCTGGAGTGACTGACGGAATCAACCTTGACCAAAGATTGATGTGGCGAAACAGATGCCGGACGATGTTGTATCGCAAGAGCAGTGGCGGGTGGATCATTTGATTTAGATGAGATTCTAGATCGACTCTTGGACCCAGACGATGATCGCCTAACAACCAAGAAGCTTTGGGGTTCTCCCAAGAATCCCTGAGGTTGCATAAGGGCATTTGGTACTAACTGGCCATTTCTTGCCGGAGGAGGTGGAGGTCGAGTAATGTCGGATGGTTTACTTCTTCTTGAAGATTGTTTGCTTGTTCTATCACTATTGGACAACTGGTGTTGCTCTGGAGAGTTTACAGCTTGTGGGGGGCTGACGCGCGCTTGAGGAGGACTGTGACGTGTCGGTGGAGGGGCAAAAGCCGGAGGCATCGGGGCAGGAGAGTGGGAAGTTGGATGAACAGCCGCCGCTGCGGCCGATACATTTTGCGGCTGACCCTGCTTTGACGTCTTGTTGTAGACACTGAACACATGACTGCCCACACTTTGACCAGAGTGAGTAGAGTTTCGAAACATGTTGTTGCTCGCAAAGGATGGAGAGTGCTTGGAGTACTTGGTCGAGGCGACACTTCGAAAGCTGTTTAACGATCAAAAGTGTCAGCAACTGATGCAGGCAATTACGGTATCACAACAACAGTAAATCCAACCATTCGATGTGAAACTCACCCTGCTCTTCTGTAAGTAGAAGGCATATAACTCGAACAAACACTCATATTCACAAGACCACTCTTGTTATTCTCGTCCTCCTCCTCCTCTTCCTCCGGATCCACAACAAAACTAACCAAATTCATCCCCTTCCTCCTCTCTTCCAACACCCGATCCAACTCCACCAAACACTGCCCATCTCCCTCCTTCACATTATTCTCAAACGTCGCCACCAAAACACTAGTATTCTTCACCAACGCCTGTATAAAATCCCGTACACCCCGTTCACTTATCCTATTGTCATCCATCTCCAAACTAACCAATGTCAAATTACTCCCCCGCAAAGCATCACAAATATACCCCAACCCCTGATCCGTCACGTCATTCCCCCCCAAAAATAAATCCACAATCGACATATTCTGTTCTAAACAACTAGCCAATACCTTGGCTCCCGCATCACTGACACTACAATCCCTTAACCATAGCTGTCGTACCTGAGTATTATCCGCCAAAGCCTCACTCAATCTATGTATGCCTCCATCACCCAATGGACGTCCGCTCAAATCGATACCGGTGACTCTATAATCATCATCTTGTAATCTCTCCAATAAACTCTCAAAATTACTATCAATCCTTCGTTTCAGCAACAAATTCTGAAGTTGTTCCACCCTCCCTGTCTGTGTAATACCACATGATTCCAATTCCAGCGTATTCAAAGTGGAATTATGCCCACATGCCTTGGCTAAATATATTAATCCCCGATCTCCAAGCGGGTTACCAGTCAATGTGAGAGATTTTAATACCTCATTGGTGATTAATGCAGTAGATAATGCAGCAGCCCCTTCGACGGAGATGCAATTGTTATCCAGGTGGAGTGTTTGCAATGTAGTATTTTTGGATAATAGTTCTGCAATGGGTTGGCAGGCGTTATCACCTAGACCGCATGACGAAAGGTTGAGCGTATTTACGGTAGTGTTGCCTTCCAAAGCGGAGAGGAGACGGAAGAGCGATTCATTATTGAGGATTTTATTGGAGAAGTCAATTGTAGATAAAGATGGATCGGAGGAGGTGGCAATAGTTCGAAGTAATGAGGGGGGAATGGCGCTGTTGATGGGGAGGGTGTTGCTGTAGGAGGAGCGTTGTTGCAGGGGCGGCGGGGGGATGGGGAGGCTGTGGATGTGTTTTCGGGGGAGGGAGGCGGGGGTGCTACCGAATTCTGCCTCGAGGAGTTCTGTGGTGCGGCGGGGGCGGCTGGGGTCGGAAGGTGGGGAGCGGGAGGAGGTGGTGGAGGAGCGGGGTGCCATTGTTTTATTGTTGTTTACTGTTGATGTTCTGGTATTCTGCCGGCCATCATCTTTTAAATGAGTTGAAATCTCTCGTTGAATTGCTTCGAATAATGTTGAATGGTGTGATTGATCGGTGTGTAGGGAAATTAGGGGGCTGTAGTAAAATTTCATCGCACTACTTTAATCTTAAGATGAGGGTTTTGAAGTGCGAGTGCAGAATAAATAAAGTAGTGCGATGAAATGGAAAATTGTAATCTGGGGCTCATATCGTGAACCACTAATGCGAACTGTTACATCATTTCATTTTCACTCCAGATGGATAGGCCTTGGTGCGAAATGATGTTGAAATCTCATAGGACCTACGGAACGCTTTTTGGGTTCTCAAAATATAAAATAGAATTCGTTCGAACAAAGTTTTCAATCATGCAAATAAGAAAATCCTCTGGGCCTTGTTTATCGGACGAAAACTCCGTACACAAGACCTCTTCTTGAGTCGTGTAGGGGCAGTTTGTGGGGCGAAAGCAGAGTCACGTGATGGTATCAACTGTGGACTCGGTCGTTTCAAAAAACCGTGCACATCAAGACGTGTGACGTGTGCCCATGAGATCTGGATCAGCTCTCTTTACCTCATCGAAGAGATTACTATCAAAGCATCAGGCGTCAACTGACAATCATCGGCTTGAATAATACCCAAAGTGGTCTATCTATTTCAAGGTCTCATAATATTCCATCTCTAGAGAGAGATAGGACACATCTTATCAACTTGTGCACATCCGTCTTGAAGCTTGGGATTTTATGCAAAAAAATTAATTGCAAATATCGTACATGCACGTGAGGTAAACACAGCCTCATCAAGTAAACGCAGCCTCATCAACCGACGACCGTCATATATGGAAACTCGATCCAAACAACAATCAAGCATCCGTAAATCAACACGCTCTGCAATCAAGGCCGATAAAACACGTCAAGCCAAACTCAAGGAACTCTATCATTCGTCTTCTGAAACAGCCGCGAACAAAAACAAACGAACAATCAAACAAGAGGAACGCGAGCCTCCCGCCACCAAGCCAACAACTTCAGGAAGCAACCGCCCCAACAACAACGCATCGTCGTCCATGGCTCCCATTCGAATCATGAGTGAAGTAGTCTCCAACACCATTTCTCCAGAGCAAGACATATCCAAAAAGGCCACCTCCACTGTCGAAGCCACCGCCGATGAAGTCACCGAAACCCCACAGCAGAGGGAGGCACGACGAAAGGCCCACCCACTAAAAGATATCGCCGAGCCACTCCCCACCGACTGTCTCTTCGGCCGTGGAGGAGGCACCAATCATCACCCGGGTAACAAATTATATCGCAAGATGGTCGAAGACAAGAAGGAATTGTATCTTAATTCCAAAAGGTTAGATAAGCCTTTAGTGGCTATGGATATTATCAAAGAGTGGAGAGAATTGGACCCACCCGGCCGGTTCTTGAAACAAGATGATGATACGAAATTGTGGTATGATGTGGGGGATAAAAAGGCGAGAGAAAAGACCTCGCAGGCTTTGCGTGAAAAGAGCTGTAAGGATCGGGAGGACGAGTATACTAGTAGTAATGAGAAGCAGACGAGGTTTGAGAGTGGTACCAAGTTACAAAGGGGAAATTTGGTAACGAGAGATCATTCGTTGGGGACGGAGATTATTGGGGGGAATGATTATTTTTCCATGGAGGGATTCTCGTGGGATGAACATGATACTCAGGGGGATTCGTCTTCTTCGTATCCTCCACCGCCGCATGTAAGAGAAACTTCACCACGAAATGCTGTTCCTGTTGCTGCTGCACCTCCGAATTCGTATTGGGCTCCACCGCCACCGCCGCCTCATCACCATCATCCATCGCCACATCATCATCATTATGCCCATCCTCCACCACCGCAACATTTGCCTCACCATCCTTCGCCTCACCACTATTATCCACCGCAGCACGATTATCATCACAGACCCTCTCATCACGATAGGGGCAGCAACAACAGTCTATCCATGAATCCACTGCCCGGAGCGTCTACTGCCAAAGCTGCCACCAACACATTTGACGATGAACGATCGAGGTCTTCGTGGGGTCATCCACCGTCCTATAGTTATGATAGTCGAGGTCCTCCTCCTCCGTTGCCTCCTCCGCATTATTATGGGTACGGCCCTCCTCCACCTCCGCCCCAGGGATGGTCACCGTCCCATCATCACCATCCTCATCATCATTATGGACCTCCTCAATCGGCATTTGCACCGTATGAACAAGATCAAAGTCCATACTATGAGTCTATGAAACTTGCCGGTTCTCCCCAGGACTTTACAAAGATTGCCGATTTAATGTCTCAAGAAGAGGAGGAGAATGAGACGAAGAACAATGATGAAAAGATGAGTCGGAGCAATAGCAATAGTAGTAGAAGTATTGATCGTTCGAGTTCCTGGGGTGGCTATGAAAGGAAACACAGTTTGGTATTGCGTGATTCGAGTATTGGAAGCTTTGCTCCGTTTGATGCCGAGGATGGTACCTTGGGAGGTGGTGAATTCGATGAGACGGCGATTCAACGGTCTAAATCTATGCCTTATTCCAATCATGAGAGTGAGGATAAGTTTCCATCGCCTCCTCAGCCTCTTCAGACTAGGAAGAAGCCAGATTGTGTGGAGAAGGAGGCGTCCCCGGTGGAAGGAGCCGATAATGTGGACAAACCTAGTTTGATGAGAAAGATTTCGGGCGGTGGATTGCGACGTGCTCCGGTTCCAACTCTGGATGGTGTGGTTCGTCCCGAGCCAGTTAAGCGAGATACATCCAATCAGCCGGAGTCAATGGAGACCAAACGATCGGTCAAACGAGTGGTGTTGTCGCGTGATATGAGTGCCGTCGCTCGTTCTTTGAAAGAGGAACAAAATCAAAAGTCTTCATCCTCTGGACCGATGAAGGCGGAACTCATTGATCGTAACTTGTCAGTGGAAATCAATAAACTTGGATTGGGCGATCGTCCGATATCACTGAGCCGATTGACTACCGATCAAATGCTCACTTCTTTGTTGGACGACGATGATGTGCAAAACTCATTGCTCGAGCCGCAACATCTCACTTTGGATGATAGGCTTACTACACTTGACTCAGTGGCCATGGGTATTGCATCGGGTGAACGAACACGGTCGTGTGACCTTGACGATGCATTAGAGTTGATTATGGAGGATAAGGAGGTGACGGCTGATGCACCGAGTGCAGTGAATGAGGATATTGCAGCAAAGTGGCTTAAGGGGGATAGTTTTGCGGAGGACGATCAAGTACGTGTTTAGGGTGGTGGAATTGGTAGATATATATTTTTCATGGCGCTATGAACGTCTCTATGTTCATGTACGAAGTTAAGAAGCTGAAGAAGTGTTGAATATTCACATTGTATGGTATGAGTAACATCTATTAGAGAAATATTATCATAGATCTTTATTGTGTCAATTAGTATCATTTAAGTTATGCCTGGAGTACAGTACGTCTCTCAGCCAATGTTTACTCCTGACATTTTTTAGGATCAGAACTCTTCTTCCATCTCTCATCCAATTTGTTTATTGTACAATCAAACAATGGCTTGCCCAACTTTTTATTCACAAGATTGTGCTGCTCGCAGAACCAGATGCACAAATCTTCTCTGGTATCCACTCTACACAATGGTAAAGATGTGATGAATGATGAATGAATTGAGAACTACATCATGTCAAAGAAATAATTATGAACAAGAAGCCTCACCTTGGTGGACTCAAGTCGACATTCTTCTGAAAGTCAGTGGCACACCATGTGCAGGGATAAAATCTAGCGAGCGATTTGACAAAGTTAGTCATGAACTCTTTGTCTTGATCTGATGGTTGCTTTGGATACCATGCAGCCTAATATATGTTGGTGGAAAAGATTCATATTGCAAATGATCAGGTATGTATCAGTTGATAGCTGGTGATGCATCTAATTATATGAATATAATCTGAATAAGACGCGCCTGTGGTCCCACTCACCATACTGTGAAGCAAAGTCCACGTAGAAACACCAATCTCATCTTTTCCAGGCGGACAAGCTGTGTATCCACCCGGCTGTTTCTCTCCTTTCTTTTTCTTGGCAGCATTCACTCGACCTAAAGCCGCAGTCAAGGCTGATTTGGTATCGTCGCAGGCTGGACGATCACAGTCTTCACCGATGGATTTGAGGAAGGGTGCTAGTGGATCGTTTTTGATGTTGTCGGATGAATCGGATCCCATTATTGGATGAGGAACGGACGGAGGACGAGGAGAAGCGGCGCAGCCGGGCGGGAGCAGGACTGAGGATGATCGTAACTTTTGATCGCAACAAATTAATCTAGACGAGAAAGGTAGATACACAGGCGCTCCCTCTTTTTTGTTCTCTCCACTCTCTCTAAAAACAATGGCGTCCGAAAACGATCGCAATGCCACATCATCGGCCACCGCTGCGTCTTCATGCCCTGTAATGAAGCGAAGTGATGGTGCAGCACAAACACCAGACGCATCAGGCGGTCTATGGAGCCGTTTCTTCCCTCGCTCCAAAGAAGTGCACAAGCCCGCATCATCTGACTCAACTGCAGCATCGGCCTGCCCAATCAAGGGCAATGCACCAATCCCCGCCTCCATAGAAGAGGCAGCCAAACATTCCCAACTCCCCTCACTCGGACAAAAAATCCCTCTGTCGACGCAGCGGGAAATCTCCTCTATTCCCCGTGGAGACGAGTCAGCCGAGGAACAAGCCCCATCTCACCAGCCCGACCATTCCTCGAAATGGATGTATCCCAGCGAACAACAATTGTACAACGCCATGCTCAAGAAGGGATATCGTCCTCCCATCGAATCAATTCCCGATGTGTTGCGTATTCACAATGCGGTGAATGAAAGGTCGTGGCTTCAAGTATGTAAATGGGAAAAGGAATTACATGGCAATTCAGACCCAAAATTGGTTAGGTTCGTAGGAAGACCCAAAGATTTGAGTCCAAAGGCCTGGTTCAATAGTCGAATTCTATTCACACAAGAACCGTTCGATAGGCATGATTGGTATGTAGAGGCCGAGAATGGGGAAGCTAGGAGATATGTCATTGATTTTTACGAAGGCAAGGAAAAGAGTAGTAGGGATGTGAAGACCTCAATCCAGGGAGGGCCGATTATTACAAAGCCTCCATCCATGTATATTGATGCACGACCTGCATTGGACAATCCGTCCGCGGCTGTGGATAGAATGGTCATGGCTTTGAGAGAGACGCTGCCTGGTATTGCATCCGCGTATGACTCTTATAAGCTATCTTCTTCGAATACTGGAGGAACAGTAGATGCTAATGCTCAGATCAAGGCAGCAAATCAGACGGAGAGGCAATGAGGTATTGAATGCAATATTTTAACTTGTGACGATGGTGGCTGATGAAGACATTGTATTATCAACATAGCACTAGTTTGCAAGACATTCGAGGTTTTAGCCCATATCCGGCATTCATTAGCATCGTAATCCAGTAACCAGTTGGAATGAAACAAAAATCCAAGCTAATAGTAGTTAAGGATGGATTGTAGCTAGTAGCTTTCACTTATGCTTTAGCTGTTCGGTACTGAACTCAACCTTGATGAGCTTATCACACAAATTTCCAACAAGCAACCGATCGCGACCCAAGACTTGCAGACAAGAACCCGCTGAAGTAGTCTACCCCTGGCTCCTTGCCTTCGTTGTCATCTTCAATACCTTCTACTTTTGCATCATTAATGTCATTGTTGCATCCTACCTTGATGCCACCAAACTCTCCGTTGCCTTTGCCGTCGGAACACACGTGCCCTGGAAGTTAAGGGTTCTTTACTTTTGTGCACATCCATCTCAATATCAATCATTTATCATTTCCAACAGAACAAAATTTGTTCAAACAGAGGAAGTAGATCAGAATGATATCCTTAGTAATTTGATTTAGTTTGAGGGCTATATTATGTGAGGATAAGAAGCTGCAAGGTCACCCTAATAGCTCCTATTTGAAATAAAAACGTTAAAAAAGAAGAATAATAAGATGATGATGATAATGAAGCCTGCATTGATATGGGTCCAGAGATTATGGTACCCCCTATCTGATTCCTACTGCTCGATTCCCTTAAACCACGATCAAGATCAAGTGAAGTGGTGACTAGATTGGGGCTCAAAGTCATGTTCCTAAAATTTAGTGCCGGACTACTGCAAAATGCAAATCAAATTTGCCGGTGGACAGAGAATGTGCAGACATTTATTTTCCTGCGGCATAGCATGCTCTAGTACTCTAGCTCCAGTGAAGGACAAAAATCCAGTTGGACATAATATATTAAGTTGGATGTGATTAGAAGTGGTTGGAAGCAGCAGTTTCTGTAGAATTTCAAAAAGGACCATTGAAAGCTTTCATTGGCATTGGGCTGACAAAATTCACAGTGGAATCAAATCCAGTTGACTGGATTTGTGTCCTTCACTGGTGCTAGTTTGTAGATTAACTCAACATGGACATGTTTACAAACTTTGGGTTTAATATTATTAGCTAGTTATTTCAAACCAGGTGCACAATAATTTGCAAATTAATCTAAACGCTATTAACTGTTGATTGTTGCAAGGTCATAGTTGCATGTTTGTGCTTCGAAAAACAGTTGAACCAATAGCCTCTTATCTTCTTGCTATTGCTGAATGCTTATTCGGTGTGTTTGTTGTGTGCTTTCCTCAAAATAATATGCACATCATGGTCCATCTTCAGCAGACAAATTCCTCCGAGACTTTGGATGATTCCATGATCCAATTGTACTGCTATGTAAATTGTTCGACCTGATCTTTTACTTGATTTCGGAGCTCTTGTCTTGTCAATGTCCCCAGAGACATGTTTGCAAAATGTCTGTCATTAGAGTTTTTTCTTGTTTAGAATTTCTACTGATTCCTATGGTCACTAAGCACTCAGACCTGAAGCGAGAGTGAGATATTTCTCTCTCGCTCTAGACAGTACTTACGGTACCAAATAACATCGATTTTTTGTATGTCCACGTCATGTAATTTGCTTTGTTCACTAAATTGGAGCTCCTATCAACACCTCAGATAAAACCAGTACCGAGGTACTCGCGGGAGAAAATGATTAACTCAATTGAACTCAAATGATATTATGTTCAGGATTTTTTGTTCAGCTCATAAACAATCCAACCATGCCGTCAGTTCACTACGTCTACGCAACTCCCAAAACTCCAGCAACTCCCAAAGCTCCAGCAACACCATTCCACCCAGGACCTCCTCCACCACCAATGGCACGTAACACTAACATCATCTTTTCCTCTGGCCTTTCTGGTCATGCCCGAGCACTTCCTGTTCCTGATCTACAGAATTTGAGTATGCACAAAGGTGGCGGCAGCATTAAACTTGCTCCCAGAATGTCATTGTGGGGCTCAGATCAGGCGTAATGTTTGAGCATTCAATCGAAGATGCACACACGCACCGTCGGCCTTACCATACTTAGCTCCTCTTGTGGCATCGAGCCCACACAACTTAACTTCCGTGCAGTCAGAGATGCTGTATAACATATACGATGTGTTCAAACGATGATAATGTAGCGAACTTATAAGTACTAATATTTCATTGATTTCAATAGCTCTTTCGTTCATTGCAGTAATCCATCATGCTATGATTGATCTTCATGTTCTTCACCTGCACCTTCTTGGAACGTCTTCATCTCCGCAGCTGTATAACTTCGTGGATTCATTCATACAGCTGAAAAGTAGTGCTTGAGAAGGGACAATAGAAATCTCATGTTGCCGATATCTCTCGATTCGCCTGCCTGGCATCTCGCCTTGAAGGAGAAACATCTTTCAAATCGGCAGTATTGGAGAAAAGAGGAGAAGCTTATTTTACTCTGGAGCTTGCGAAAAAGAGGTATCCGAGAGCTTTGTGATGGAACTGAACTGCTCTAACCAAGCTCAATAACACATCACTAGGCAGAAGATGGGATGTTGTAATAAAATCCATTGATAAGTACAGATTGCCAGTTACGATGGAACTGATATCGTTCTGAGCTAGGTATTCATCTCATCTACTTGGCGACTCTTCTCACCAAAACAAACCCATAGGTCAAATGAACTCCAATATCGTCCAGAGGTTTATCAAGGTCGATCTCATCAAGATTGACGCGCAATGGCAGACCTCTGAGTTTCTTACAAGCCTTCTTGTGAGACCGCTCCGCTCCTCGGCCCATGTCTAATTTGGCAATATTTGCTGCACTTTGGGACAGGGCGGTTCGCGAAGAGAGATAACTTGAGAAAGAAGCATAGTAGCAAAATTCAATGGAGATCTATGAACACTCACATAGTGCACATGCTTACATCCCGAGCAAACTTTGAGGTTATCTTTCTTCGCGCACAAAATGCAACCGAACCCTTTGATCATCGCGTCAATTTCTTCGTCGGGTACATTTTCCAATCTAGAAACCTTGCGCGCCTCGAAAGTCATGTAGGCAATTATCTCATCTGCAATCCATGACATCGAATACATTGCTCGCGAATCGTCCTTCAGCCAAGGAAGTTGCGACGTCAGTGATTGACGTAGGATACCAAATGGCATATCAGTTTGAATGATAGTGTGATCTTTTTCGTAGGTCTTGCCATCAATGACTGCCAGTACTTTGATCGGATACCCACCTCCTAAACGTGTGCCATAAATGTTGAGCTGGCCGGATCGAGCCATTTGGCTCATCACTTCGTTAATGTTAGACATGAACCGCAACAACGAAGCAGAGTGACCGTGTCGATGATGACGATCGCCCTCTCTAGAGGCCTCTAAAGAGAATGCGTCAAAAGATGTAGATGGATGGCTTGAAGTGTGAAATGCAACACGGAAGATAACAAGAAAAAACACTGGTGAACAGATGGTGCGACGAGAAAACGTATCTTCAAGCTCAGAGATACGATGGTATCTTGGGGTTGTGGTGCCATACCTATTTCCTTGCCTTTCTAGATGCTCTCTTTCCTGCTGCATAGAGTTTGAGCAAACAATAGAGAATATGCACACACACCGTCGGCCTTTTTGCTCTTCTTGTGGCATCGGAACCATATTATGCTAGCTTAACTTCCAGTAGCAAACTTAATAAGTACTGATATTTCATTGGTTCCAATCTCTGTTTCATTTACTTCGGTAATCCTTTATGCTATGATTGATTCTTCATGTACTTCACCTGTACCTTGTATGTGCAATCTTACAAGGAATGGAATCAGCTGCCTCAAATTCTTTCTGTCGGCAGTTATCAAACCGTATATATTCGAGACAAGATGCTGCTCTTGAGAAGAAGATGAATTGACAGTGCGACCCAGATGATGCGCTAACTAAGATTGTTCTGAATTGTTCAAACCTAACCAATTGCGTCTCAGAGATCACTGAAGTTTGTATACCATGCAATTTCATTGCAACAGATGATAACAAGAAACCAGCAGGTGGAGATGCAACAATAACAGGTGTTGTTCAAGCTCAGATGCACACAACCCGTCTCTGGGAACTGCCTGCCGCGTTACAAGTGCTAGAGCGCCCTTAACCTTTCAGCCAAATTTTAGAGCAGCCTCATACCGATTGACACAAGTCTCCTTGTGCCCGGCTTTCCAGTGTTTAAGCCGACACTCTTTTCTACTGTATCGATAAAGTTTACAGTTTGCGCACCGATTGAACACGACAGTGTGTCGTTCTTCTTGCACTGTGCACAAAGAGTTCTGCAGTTGGATTCGATCTGACCAGCAGTGCATGCACCGTCAGCATCATCCAATCTGGCGGCTAGTTTGAACCACAGGTAAGCCTCTGGGACAATGTCATTTTTCGCTGGAATCCAAGTGATATCGTTCTCAAATGCTCCGGTATTGTTCATTGCAGTTGCATTTTCGCCCTGCTCGGCCGAGGCACGGTACCATTTCAATGCTTCTTCCAAGTTTTGGCGTACCCCGGTTCCAAAGTCATAACAGTTTCCGAGCGAGCATTGCGCAACGTCGAGGCCCATATCAGCTGCAATGCAGTAAAGCCTTACTGCCTCCTTCTCGTTTTTCTGCACTCCAATTCATTCCTCGTACAGCCATCCGAGGTAATAATATCCTTGTGGATGACCCAAATCAATGGAGAGTTCGTAGACCGGCTTAGCCTTTGCAATATCCCTTTGTACACCATCTCCGCCGGATTGCAGAATGAATCCCCATGAAGACGGGGACCACGGATGCCCTTACTCCGACGCTTTCTGCAACCATTTTACTGCTTCCCTGAGATTCTTTGGAGTTCCGTTGCCAGACTCATATTTCGTAGCGACGGCATGCTGAGCGTACGCACGGCCTTTCATTGCGTTCTTCAGAGTAGCTACAAAAGAATCTTGGGGTGTTGACGGAAGCCTGGCCCTGCAGAGAGACCAAGTTAGACTGTTTTCCAATGACCCTACGGCTCGCATCGCAGCGTTTCTATCGTTTCGCCCCACAGCCTCGCGTGCTTCATCTCCGAATTTCCTCTGGTGCTTTTGCATATCCGCCATACATTCAGCGCTATTATGAGCACGAAAAAGCAAGTGTAACATTATCTAAGACACTGATACTCATATGAATATTAATAACGACATCACGCTCACCAAACAAACTTGCCACAGCATACCGAACGGCACCGTTCCTTGCCACGCCAAGTCGTAACCGGCATCGTGTCGAGACATATCGGGCAGGTGTCGTCGGGAGCGCCGAAAAGTTCCGTCAAATCGACCTTTGCCGTGATTTTTGTGGCTCGGTTGGGGAGAGGAGATATGTACCTGTCACATTGATCGATGGTCTTTTATATCAATACTAATCAGCAAGTGATGAGATAGGTAATACCTTTCTTTCTCTCTCTCCCTCTCTCATCTCTCCTTCTCATAGCGCGCAGCTCCTGCTCCTGCATCACTTTCTGCCTACCCCTGCTCCGATGCCTCCTCGGCGTTCCATGTACATTTACCGGCGCGTAGTTCTATCACTGTGGTTGCTTATAACGACGCTCTTGGTGCATTCCCCCACTACGGTCAACGGAACTCAAGTCAATTGGTCGGGCAACCAAAATGTAGATCCAAAGCACAAATCTGCACACGATGCACCGCGATCACAAAAGTATTGGGACGAACATGGTATAGAAAGGCCAGATTATGCAAAGACTGATGCGGAAATCTCAGCTGAGAGACGGCAGAGGGGAGGTGAAAGCAGCAGTGGTTGGCAGACTTGGATGGGCACTCTGATGATTATATTTTATGTAACTTTTGGTGTTGCTGCTGTTTCATCAATTGGATATGGCACATATACCGGTGATTGGAGTGTGATATTAAACAATCCTGTGACTGAATTCATAGATCGATCTATCAATCGAACGTTAGAGGCAGGGGGGATGAAAGGACACAAGTTAGGAAGTATCAGTGATGCTTCACAATCTACACAGAATAGTGCTAGTGAAGAGGAGAAAAGGAGGCTTGCTAGGTTAGCAAGATTTGAGAATGCTGGAAAGGATTTGCTAGACAGCATGAAAGAGGATTGACGACTCCTTGAATTTGTCTTTGTTCTGTGTACCATCACATCAATAGCATAAAATACCTGTGTACTAACAGCATCTCTCGCAATGTTCATGTACCATATGAGAGTTGACAGATGCATACTTAACATAATCTGTGATCTTACATGAAATGCTTAGTCAGTAGGTTGCACTCAACAATTTCTAAATTAGCTTTACCAAACCAACAAATAAGAACTAAGATATATAATGCCATGAAGCTGAAACCCCAACAGAACCAAGATACATCATGCCAAAGAAGCTGAAACCCCAACAGGATGCTTAGTGCTTCATGAGGTTGCCAATCATGGTCTTGGCCTGCTCAAGAGGGTTGTGAGATACTGGCTTAAAGTTGAAAATAGGGGCAGCTCCATCTGCAGGCTTCTTAGTTGGGAAAGTATCCTTGCTTCCAAGCTTCTCCATACTAACACCAACCCTGGCAATCATGCTCTCCTCAGCCTTACGAATCCAAACACGGGGATCATAGTACTTCTTGTTGGGAGCATCAGGTCCCTTAGGGTTGCCAATCTGTCCCTGGAGGTAGTCGCGGTTCTCGGCCTCAAACACCCTCAATCCATCCCAGTAGGCCCACTGGGTATCGGTATCGACATTCATCTTAACAACTCCGGCAGAAACGGCGGTTTTGATCTCCTCGTCGGTAGATCCAGATCCTCCATGCATGACAAGGAAAATGGGTTTGTCGTCGGCGCTGGAGAGCTTCTCCTTAGCGTACTTCTGGTGTCCGAGAAGCCTCTCGGGGGAAAGCTTGACATTACCAGGCTTGTACACACCGTGAACATTACCAAAGGCGGCAGCGATAGAGAACATGTCTCCAATGGGGGAAAGTGCCTCGTACACGCTGTACACCTGTTCGGGACTGGTGTACAACTTTTCGGGATCAACGTCCTCGTTGTTGACGCCATCCTCTTCTCCACCGGTGATACCAATCTCCATCTCAAGCCAGATCTTCATGGGAGCCAACTTCTTGAAATATTGGACGCAGATGGCGATATTCTCCTCATCAGGCTCCTCGGAAAGGTCAAGCATGTGAGAGGAAAAGAGGGGTTCACCGTATTGGTTGAAGTAGGCCTGATCGGCCTCGATCATACCGTCGAACCAGGGGAGGAGCTTCTTGGCGCAGTGATCGGAGTGAAGGATGACAGGAACGCCGTAGTAGGGAGCCACGGCGCGGACGTGCATGGCAAGGGCGACGGAGCCAGCGGCGCAGGCGTTCTTGTCTTTGATAGACTTTCCGGCCATGAATTGGGCACCACCATTGGAGACTTGGATCGTGACGGGGGAGTTGAGTTTGGAGGCGGCTTCCATGACGGCGTTGGCGGTGGAAGAACTGTTGATTGGAGTAGAGGGGGTTGGCAATTAAGTTAGATTCGTGTCATCAATTTTTTTCTCGGAGATTCCACGTTAGAGTTGAGATCGATAGAATCATGTTCATATCGTGTGCACACAGGATTAATGCATTCGATATGTTAATATGTCGCAGAGTCAAGGCAGTCTCAGTCTCTCTCTAGAGTCGGCAGACCTCATCACTTTGAATGGAATCACATGAAAGTCACGTTACGATACGGTTCGGATCACCAAATCTTACGCACCTGGTGCAGTTGAATGCAGGAATGGCATAACCATTGTCCTTGGCGTGAGCCAAAAGCTTCTTGACATTGTCTCCAGTGATGACACCGATCGGGACGTCGCAGGCGGTAACCATTGTGTGTTAGTTTAGTTGTAGACAAGGAGGTGAACTGTTGCGGCTTTTTTATGAGGAAGGTGGAAGCAGAATGGAGGAGGACGGGAAGGGAGAGAGAGGTGCGAGGAAAGATTTTTGATTCTACATAGGAATAGTACAGGATCTTAGAGGTGGCGGGAAGAGGCGCCCCTTTTTTGCGGCGTCGCGTTACGACCATAACGGGCCTCCCCGCGTCCCATCAACCATCAACCACAAACTTTTCGCCACCAAACCATAGCCATCATCGGATCTTGTTGTTCCCACATTCTTCCATCACACCCTCCGATTCATCACCAGCACAAGCTGACCAAGAGAATCGCCACACAGCAGCACATCAATACATGTACCAATTCACAAGATCATTCATCATGGCCTCCGTCTTGTTAGCCAACCGGATGGTGATGGGTCGTCTATCCACATGTGCAAAATTACGGAGTAGTAGTGTCAGTATTCACAAATCATTTGGTACCAGCAGCTTGGCGTTTCAATCGATTGCCACGCAGCATAGATTGAGATCGTTTGCAAGACAGAATGCATTAATTCAACACCAACAGATTGTGCCGTTTCGACATCGCATACAGCCATTATCATTGTCATCGACAGTGCAAGAGGATGACACGTTAAAGAAACTAACCAACACGACCGATTTCTTTGCTAGCAATGAATTGTATCCGGACTTTGCCTCACTGGGATTCACATCACCGGCTTTACTGTCAAGACTCACCTCTCCACCATTGAACTTGGCACGTCCCAGTTCTGTCCAAGCAGCATCCTACAATGCCATCTCCCGCGGCGATAACGTCATTGTCGGAGCCGAAACAGGCACGGGCAAAACTCTCGCGTATTTACTCCCATTGGTGGAGGACGTACTTCGTCGCAAACGAGAGTGGAAGGCCAGATGTCAAAGTGGCGAGGTGGACACTACTGACATCATGGATCCTGGGTATACCTTTGCTCGAGCAATTATATTGGTGCCGAATAAAGAATTGGCGCATCAGGCTATTATAATGGCATCATCTATTTGTGGGGGATTGGACAAGTGTGTCATTTGGGGTTCAGAGGGTGTCATGGCCGGTACTAATATGAAGTTGTATGACGAGAATCGTGATGAGAGTGTTCCCGAAGAGGATATAGTCAGGTTGGCATTGTTGCCAGGTGGGCTCGCGGGCCCGTATGATTATCCTCCGTTTAGGTATGCTAATGAGGCAAAGGCTGGGTCGGCGGGAAGACAGCCCCCTCCAGATTTGGTGTTTGCAACCCCAGCAAATCTTGGTCCAATGGCATTGTCTCCAAAGAATATTGATTTGTTTACTGACGTCGAGACATTGGTTATTGATGAGGCTGACATGCTGCTTGATGGAGGGTATGTGAGGCAATTGAACAATGTATTGATGGGATTCAAGAGGGCGGATCGTTTAACTTCTCGGTATGAAAAGCCGTTTCGTAAGAAGAATCGTCAGAGAGACGGCAGTGTTGATAATGTTGATGAAGAAGGTGAGGACAAACCCAAGACTACACAACATGTGTTTGTGGCGGCCACGATTCCAGATATGGGTCTGCGCAGCGTCGATGCTTATCTTAGGAAGAAATTTCCAAATGCTCTCAAGATTACCATGGCGGGGATGCACAATGCACGTCATTATGGGTTAGAGCAGGAAAGTCAAACTATATGGAATGAACTTGATGAGAATCAAGAAAGGATGAAACGTCTTGTGGATGTATTGAGGTTGGATAGATCAGAAGTGGGTGTGGATGGACGTGGTTTGAAGGAGGAGAAGGTTATGGTGTTTCTGAATACTGTGACTGATGTTGATGGTGCTACCAATGGATTGAGGTGAGATATCGCATCTTCGTGTTACACTGCGTTTGCACACAACCTATAATATTCTTATCATCTAATAACCATCTCGTTACAAGACGGGCTGGAATCAATGCAGTGCCATATCATGCTCAAGTACCCCTTGAGGAGAGAGCTGGCAATCTAGACAAATTCCGTCGGTATAAGGCGCCAGCCAACAATGACTCTGATAAAAATGACAAGGACACAGTCCCTGTGCTTGTGTGTACAGATCTTGCCAGCAGAGGTCTAGATATTCCAGGTGTAACTGCTGTGGTGCAACTGCAGTTTGCCACTAATGTTGTGATTCATTTGCATCGTATGGGCAGATGTGGTAGAGCTGGCAACAGTGACGGAAGAGGAATAATATTCTATGGTGCGCAAGAAAGAGAGCTTGTTGAGGTTGTCAGAGAGGCAGAAGAACAACAATCGAGCATGACTTTGAGCCAGGATGTGGAGGATGGAATGGATGACGACGATGAGGAAGGCAAAGCAAGTGACAAGGGCAAAGTGAAGAAAGCCTTTAGCCGTAAGAGAGGATTTACCAAGAAGAGAAAAAAGGAAAGCAGAGAGGCGAGAGAGGCAGAAATGGGTTATGATTGAATGCTGAAGTGAAGTACTTAATGTTGAGGTTAGAGCGCTGTGTGATCATTGTGTCTTAACCGAGTAAGTCAACTGTTATTTTGGAGTAAGTCGACTGTTATTTTGCTATCAGTACAATACCTATCAGCGCTATCAGACCTCAATTAGCTCGAGAAGTTTCATCAGATTAGAAAACAAGATATCTTGTCTTACATTGTGTTCTTTGCTGTTTTGGATCTCGGCGTGCTGCCTGCGAAGATCATCCAGTAGCACTTCCTGATGACTAAGAGTATTCTCCAAATCACCCACATCTTCAGATTCGCAGCATTGGATATTGGCTTTGAGAGTTTCGTTGGATTTGCGAAGTCTCTCATGCATGGTTTCCTTCTCTGCTACCGCCGTCTGCAAGCGAATGTGTTCTTGTTCAAGCCCATCATTATCTCTCTTTGTCTTCAAAGCAAGCTGCTCATATAGGGCCCTTTCACTGTTGAATCTTTCTTGAAACTCCTTAAACCTTTCACGTGCATTTTTGAGGTCTTGCACTTTTGGCTCCAATTCTTTTTGCTTTGTTGCAAGTACCAAAGCAATCTGTTGAACCACATTGCTGATCTCGACAAGAGTCTGACTTTTCGCTTCATTCAGAGCGGAAGTATCAGACGAAATATGCTCGAGCTCGGCATTGACATTGTGAAAACCAATCACACCAGCATCTTCTTCTTGGTCCTTGAGGGATGCTTCAAAATCATTCAGCTCTTTCTCGAGGCACATTTTAGTTTCATTTAGATCAGTGTTCTCCTGTTGCATTGTGACGACTTCTTTCTTGGCCTCCTGGTACGCTTTAGTTTGACACTTGAGGTCGAGCCGAAGCTGCTCAAGCTCTTGCATTTTCGCACTGCAAGACTGGTCATCGAAAGCAATGCGGACCTTTTCGAACGCAGCAGCTGCAATACTCTTCTCCAACTCTTTAGACATGAGGATTTGTTGCTTTGTCTTGACCTTTGTAGCGGCCACATCCACATGCATACGATATCGGTTAATGTTCTCAAGACTGAAGATGGAGCTTCGACTTGCTTCATCAAGTTCAATAAGCTTGCTTTCTAGCTTGTCTTCCAAATCCATCGCCATAGCCTCCATCTCATCAACACCTCTACAAGGATCCTGCTTTTTAGCTTCGGCTAGCTTCACCTGTGACTCATGTTGCTTACGAGCAAATATCATTTCGTAATCTAGGATTGATTGTTGTACTTTATCGTCGAGCTCGACTTCTGAGCTATTTGACAAGCTGTGGAGGATGTTGGAAAGGTTGCGAACTTGCTCTAGCCTTTGCGTGGCCGCAGATAGAAGTTGATTTTGGTCACGCTTTTGGTCAGTGAGACGAATTTCTTCGTCTTGGGCTTCTCTCAGTTTACAAATTTCGCTCAGCAGTTGCTCAAAGACGGCATTCCCTCTAACTTGATTCTCTTCACGTCTCAGCCTCTCCAAGAGCTGCTTCTTTTCTTGTCTTAATTGTTTAGTTTCGGCAATCAAATCAGCTGCAGATGACCCTCCAGCACTAGCCACACGATCGTATTCTTTGTGAATCTCTATGAACTCGGATTGCAAATCCCTGTAGGACTCGAGCAATTCTACAAGGTTGGAATCCTGACGAGTGTACTCTTCTGGCAAGTTGATCGGCATGAGATAGTTTGCCAAATAGCACCTCTTTTTGAGGTACTCATAGTTTGATAGTACGAAATGAAGGATTGAGAGTGTGTTTGCGCCATCTGCAATGCCATTGGAGAACTCTTCCAGCTCGGATTCGTTTTGAGGCACCAACTTGCAATGATGTAAAGTCAAGAACTGAACCAGCTTCTCGACTAACGAATTGCTGTTTGGTTCTATCGATACATCCGCTTTCAATTCCTCGTTGAGTGTAGACGCGACGTCGATTAGCAGCTGCAAACGTTCGGCCGGAGTCTGTTCCTCCAGTTCCACGGCCCTGATCGAAAGGTTGAACGGCTTGTCATTGAGCCTTTGCACAATGTAGTGAAGAACCTCCATCATTACTAAGCAATTCTCGGGGATGCTATCGATGAACTAACCCTAACCCTACTTAAAGTCTGAATTGTATTTACGGATTTTATTTTGAAAGCGATTCACATGACTTCCACGGGCAGTTTGAGTTTTGAAACCGCTTGACCGTCGCTCGAAGCCTCAAAACGATTAATCGTTGCTGTCCAAAACGATCTTGATTACGATACAACAATGACAATCACCGACCCAGCGACGGCACCAACTTCGTTCACTTTGGGTGAACCTGCCAATGGACCTCCTTTCACCTCGAATCTTGCTGCATCCCTAGCGAATGACTCTGCTAATCCGAACACGACTAATAGCACAAACATGTTTAAGTCGTTGGCGGCACCTACAACATTGGAAGCATCAGAGGCGTCGACCAAGCCATTCACTTTTACTACGACCACCAACCCTCCTGCGACCAATGCTGCCGCTCTGAAGCAATTTGCTCAGCAAATGGCGGCGGCTCAGCAAGCCCATGGGAATTCAACCGCCACGACCAACAATGTCGATTTGAACCTGTTTGCCGCTCAAATGCTTCAACAGTTCTCAACTTCCGAAGGACAAGCGCAGCTGAGACAAATGCAGGTGCGAATTACTGAGGACGGACGGGTCATTTCTCCTCCAAGCACCACTTGTGTTCATGTCTATGTAAAAAATGTTACCCCTCGCCCTCCCGCGAATCTTGAGAACATTGACGGAGTACTCTGGAATGAGTTCTCGTTGCGTCTCGCCCCTATGACGAGGCAGATTAAACTGACTTCGTTCATGATGATGGCATATGGAGTGCTCAGTGCCATCCTCTGCGCGGTCACTGTGCTCGTAATAAGTCCTTTTGCGATTACTGGGGTCATGGTGGGCCTTAGCCTCTGCTTCTTTTGCCTTGTATACCTCGCTAAAAATAAGTGGAGGAAGATGAATGAGGAGGTTAAGGAAATTATTGCAGAATTCCAACCCAAGTTTCAGATCGAAGGGTGCGGATTGGAGTATTTTGATATGGGTTTGGTCGTTATTACTCGCGTGCCAAGCTCAGTTTAGATTGGACTGGTCACACCCTTGATTGGACGTTGTGCAGCCAGCTTGTGAAAGCCTGTGTGAAACTTCTCGGCCATTTTGGACTTGCATAACTCTCCGTCGAAATGCTATTTATAAAAGTTTATGTGAAAGTATGGTACAATTCCCAATAACCTGATTGCTGAACTCTCACTCTCGAAGTTCTTCACAATGACACCCAAAGAGTCAGCAAGCCTCGAGCCTGCACGGCATCGTTAGGTGAGACTGCTGGGGATGCGAGGAATGAACTCGTGCAGAGATCACTACTATCAGTATAATGCATTCTACTAGTGTTACCATCCATCTTCCATCTGTCAGTCACAGTGGTAATTCTTGAGAAATTATGGTGATGTATGAGAATTCCTTCTTGAGCTGTGACCAAGACCATACTGACGCTGCTCGCTTCAACACTTTCAGGATGCCCTTAGTAAATTCAAATGAAAATCGAGGTAGATTTCGGGATTTCATTTGGGATAGGAAGCAGTCACAAAATCAAACATTGACAATAAACACAGAACAAAGACATTAAGCACGACATATGAATATGAACAACAATTTGGTATTACTTGTTCTCTTGAGTATCTCCATCGCTGTCAATGGTCAGTACTAAAGAAAAGCTATTATTTTTGGTATACTTGAACTTATTCAATTGATTCGTACAATGCCATAAGTATAACATTTTCATCTCTCACCTCATTCTCCTCATACAGGTTACTACCTACGGGGAGTACCAGAAGACACCAGGCGCCTCAAGATGAATGCAGCTCAGAAGCGTCAAGAAAACCGTGACAGCCGTCGACGCAGATGGGGCATCCATAGGACTGACGCTGATGCCCACCGGGAGCGTGAACGGAAGCATGCGCAGGCCAATAACCGTGGCAGGGATGAGGTTGATCCATACGAGCCAGGACACGGCGATAAAAATTATGCATTGAATAGAGAGATTGAGCGGGATTCTAGGTGCCAGGAGTACGGCCTTGCAGAAGACTGTGGATGGGCAGCTCTGGACTATGACTGGCCAAATGGAGGTCATGGAGGCAGAGATCGTGACTTTGTGCATGGAACGCATTATCCGTACCCCTAAAGGAGTGTATCGATGATCAAATAGTTCTTTGGATGCTGCTTTGGAGCTTGTATTTTCTAGCGGCTTGTCTGATTTCATGCTTTCCGACTTCTTTAACCTGCTTCGCTCTGAATGATTTGATAGAGTAATTTGATATTGTAATGGTAACAGATGTTTGCCTTTCTCGCATCACCTGCAGCATAGTTTCTATTGTTGATAGTGAACCCATGTCCAAGTTAGAAGTACCACGGCAATGTGCTCTCTATGGTTCTGCTCACAGTACTGCGTTCTCTTCTTCATGCCGTACGAAAACATTACACACGTTAACTAGGTTATACTTCTTCTTCAAACTTGGCCAATGGACCACAAATTGATCCACAATAGGATACACCAATTTCCCAGACAGTGAAAGTGTTTGAACTCGACACAACGACTCAACAAATATCATTTTGCAACTCGATACTCCTAGAAATCGAAAGAGGAATATCAAATATATCAAAGGCACACACATTCCTGGCCCGTTCGCCAATATCAAATCGGGTTGTTCTTGTTGCAGAAGATAGTATGTATGATATATCGCGCGAAGAGTTGGTAAAATGGATGATGTGTAGGATTGATGTACTTCACGTGGGCGTGGTAAGCGATGGACTGCGGCCATTGATTGTGAATTGCTGTATGTCATATTGAGGGCATTTGATCTCTCCTGTTGGCTTGGACTTTCGTTTTCTACTGGATGTCGCCCTTCCCAACGGTCAGTTATCGCACCACTATCTTTATTGTTGCAGTTTTGCACTTGAGCAATGTATTGCTTCAATCTTGAGATCGAAGTACCGTCTGAATCGGCAACAACATACACCACAGGAGAGTAAAGTTTTGGATCTAATTGTTCGATCAAGTGAATCATTTCAGTAGTATGCCCTCCAGATCCCAAGACAACCATTGTTTTCGTGACTTGTGTTTTGCTCTGTTCTGCATGATTATCCACTAGTATCGTTCGATTGTAGTCTAAGCTGGCGTTTCTTCGACGCCGCCTGTGGATCGATTGAAGGAGTTTCAAGCATCTCAGAAGGACAGAGCTAATGAGAATGGCTATGTACGTGATAATGACGGGAAGAGTTATCATTTACAAGCGGCTCTCTCTCTCTCTGGTGGGGCTTGGAAGTATGAGGGGGATGGGGGATGGAGGGCGGGTATGTATCGGGCGTGTAGGCGGGAGGCAGAAAAGAGTGAAGGGGGACGGACGGAAAGGTCTTCTTTCTCTGTAGTAGGCTTTGGTACAAGCAAGCAAGCAATAGAAACACACGACCCAAAGTGAAATTATCGTAGCAATGTGCAATCAAAAATCGAGCGAGAGCTGTGACAAGAAGACTTAATGGCAAATGGCTACTTAAATGCCATTGCAATCCGATGAAAGATATCATAGCCAACTTCCTTAGCAGATTCGAGCATGTCCTCTAGCTCAAGAGGAATGTCTTACTCTCATGCATTGAATTAAATTGAGCATTCGGCACACCGGCAATACAAAAATAAGCGTTTAGTTTAGTAACACTATCAGGATAGTGTACCTCCTTGGTGTCTCTGTTTATCTAAAGTCCTCTTGAGCGTCTAATCTGTTACTGAGCATTCAGGTTCTCAATGCAACTTCTTCCTTCAATAAGAACTCCTGAACATAACAACTCTGAATAACATTCCCCTCGTTCTGTCGGTAGTCTCTAGAAACCCTGTAGAGAGCGGATAAGACATCTCTCAAGCAATACCCAACAAACTACTCCTCTTCCGATCGTTTCAATGCATCGGGAACGGGTTCAAAAAAATCATCATTCGCTATAGAATCCCTCAAGTCTGCGGCATCGATAGGTGTCTCCCCTATAGAACCTTTCCTCGAAAACTTCAGAGTGGGGTAGCAGTCATCCATATCAGCGATTGAAATGTCATCAGGATGCACTTCGATGTCTCCAATAGTTTTTCGATGATTTTCATTGACATTCCCGCGCGGAGACGGAACCAACGAGTCCAGTGTTACATTGTCACCGTCCGCTGTCTTTTTTTCCATTTCTTCATCGGTAATTAAGGGTTTGGAAGCATCGTCGGCGGGATCGTCCTCGACCTTTCCTCTTCCCTTATTGCAGCAGCAGCATAGCCAAACAGTCATGTTGTTGTGCAGCATTTAGGTGTTGGTAGAGCAGGCGGAAGTCCTCCTCCTATATATTTTGGTCTGCATGCGGGCGGCGGCGATGAGGTGATCGAGATGATGGTATCGTGGCAGTTTCGCAGAGTTGAGCTTTTTGGCTTCTCCACCATGCATTTCGTGTTGTTGTTGCGGGAGTGGTGGGGGAATGCGGGATGCGGGAGCGGGAGCCTTTAACTCAAGTTCCATCTCACCTACGGTATTCGGCTCCTCCGCCAACCTAACTAACCATGTTTTCTCGGGCAAGAAGAAAGGGAATCGCTCCAGCCTCCGCTGCGCTCACCTTTTGCCTCTTCTTTATTGCTCGAATGCCATTTGCCCAAACTCAGTTGGAGCAAACTCAAACTATCTACTCAGATGTATTTGACGAGGTCAAGTCATGGCTCGATGCCAAATATACACAATTGCAAAACACTGCATTTGTCTCGTACAATTCAAATGGTGCACCCTACACCAGCAATGTTTATACGTATGCTGACTTTATTAGAATGCTTGAGGTGATGTCTGTTTCAGGAGTGGGAGGAGGGGGGAATGAATTGAGGTTTTATCTTGGTGCAGATGGAAAGGGTTCTCTGCATGGTTTAGTGAATGTTGCAGCTTTTTTATCACAAGCTATGGCTGTATCCATCAAGCGTGATGTATGCGATGAGTTTAATATCGATGACTTTATTGGGTGTGAGTAGTTAGCATCTGGCTCTGATTCATACTTGATTCATGTGCTCCTTAAATCAACACTCACAGAGCGGTCCCTTTTGCTCGCAGCTGGCCAACTAGCTATGTCAAATAGTTGTGGCCAATATGGTAGAAACGATCAAGATGAAATATGCATGGGAAAGGACAGATCCATGACTTGCAATGTGGATCTCAATGCAACAATGACTGCAGTCTCGCTGTTCAAGAATGGGAATTCAACACCTCCTGCGTTTCAATGCAGACCAAAGGTGGGCTCTGATGACTTTTCAGGCTATTGGAACTCAAAAACTGATGAGGTTACCATCAGTTCTTATGCAAATAGATATGGAAGAACTGATTACCAAGGTTGTTGCTGGTGGGGTAGGGGTGTGTTAATGACTAGAGGACCATGCAGCTTTGGGAGAATCAATGCCTACATGGGTGTAAATGCTGTGACCATGGGCTACGTTAACTTCTACGATGTTGACTTCTGCATCTATCCAGAAGTAGTCTGCAATTCTCCTTATTCACATGATCTTCGATGGGCAGTAGGTTTCTTTGAATGGATTTATCGGGTACAATCATACAACGGCACACGAAATTATCTCTATGAACTTGACAATCTGATCGAAAGCGGTTTCAACGAAACAAATGTCGAGAAATTCATCGATATAGTGGGATGGGTTTTGCCGGTGGGTTGTTCACAACCTGATTCGCGCTGCGATTCTAGTGTAGATCTACAACTAGTCGACGAGAGACGTGACAATTTCATGACATTAGTAAACGTGCTAGCTTTGGAAGAGTTCTTGCCGAAAACAACAACTACATCGACAACAGATGCAACAACAGCTATTGCTGCTTCGATTTCAAATGTTGAATTAGATGGCTATGAGAACCAAACCGCGAATGGCAGCATTGCGCAAAGGCCTGAATTTTGGTACCCTGTGTCTTACATGAACAATTTTGAAGACGGATACTGTGTTGAGTATTCACCAATACCTCCGGATGTGACCACGTATCAATCAGAGCTCGAATGTTGCGTCATATTCTTCGATGATCAAGTACAGGGAAAATGTCTTAGTGTCATGGATATCACCGAGCCACCCATCGATTCAATGCCCATAGAATATTTACCACGAAACCCGTCAAAGAAGCCAACCCCACAACCAAACCCTCTTACGAGGCGACCTACTGATGAACCGACATATGAGCCGACGTCTGTGCTCATTTTTATTCCTTCCGGTGCGTTTCAGAGGATCAGTAACTATGTGACTTGCTCTATGTTATTATCAGCTTTTTATTTTGCAATGCAGTAACAAGCAGCGCTTAACATAATTTCCATACGATACATGTTACATTTTAGTTCATAACGCCTTCTAAGAATGCAACTGATTTCAACTGGCCACTATCATCATAACACCGTATTGAAGTCCGTGCGAGAGGGGTGTTTCTGGAGACTGCTCGCATCTTGACTATGGAACCTTTACCAACCAAGTCACCAAATATTGGATTGATCTCCGAAACGAGTTCAACTTCTGCAAACCCGAGTTGCCCTAATCTATTGCCAGGTTCCATTAATTCATTCTCGTTGGTGTTTAGTATGGCCTTTTCCCATTTGGCCCTTGCCAATGACCATGGCTGGCTAGGCTTTGGCATTCTTACTCTCACAATTGCATTCCATGATATTTCTGAAGATTGGATTGATTTGACTTCGTCTTGTTGTGATGGAATATCTTGCGAAGCAGAAGTTGTCCATGAAAGCTTAATTTGCGCTGCATTCGATATAGCTGACAAGCCAATTCCATTTGAACTACACTGTTTTACTGCATCAGATACTGACTCTAGTGTTGATCTCATCAATAGCCGATGTTTACCGAATGAAAAGCTTGACATGAACAATTTCTCCATACCTTCATCTGATTGGTCAAAATCAAACTTCTCTGGGCCAGCGCTGTAACTGCCGTCATTAATGTAAACAAATCCTCCATCAGCTCGATTGTGATATGTCCGTTGCCCTGTCTCTTTGATTGCATTTTCATTTGGAAATATAAGATGAAGCGGCAGCTCTCGTATGCCCTGGACGGCCCCACCACAAGATCTCATTACCTCTTCGACCTCGTACTGTGTAACCTGGACATCAGGAGATTGAAGTGCCTGTATCCATGGGCCCACGGTATAACTTGCAAATTCGTCAAAATTAGGTTGTGCACATGCCTTCCAGTCGATAGATGTTGGTGAAGTTGCAGACAACGACAAGTTGTTGCAACTGCGTCTGGTGCCAATGCCAACAATGTTGTGTTGAGTGAAGCCGAATGCAGTCTGCGCCAAACAGAAACAGCTGATAGCAGCTCTTTTATGATTCATGAATGAGAGAACAAGCTTCATCGCTCTATCTATCTGCCTTGAAAAAGGATTGATGCGTATGCCTGGAACCGGTTGCTTTGTAGATTTTACGTTGTCAATAAAGATACCTTTGCAATTGATGGCTGACAGTGGCTGACGCATCTTCAAGATTTCACCTCATCCTCCACCGTCCATCGCCACAATAGCTCTCCTCATAAATGGTTTCAATTTGCTTTCTCTGTCTCAGCAGCTTTTCCTCGTAGTAATCATATCCCAACTCAATCATGAAGGTCGCCGCCGTATTCGCCACTATTGTTGCCACAGCCAACGCATTTGCTCCAGCCACTCCTCTCTCAACCAGTGTGAGGTCTGATAGCGCTCTCTCCATGGCTATGGAGAGAACATACATCATGGTGAGTCATTACTCTCATTGCCCGAGTTGTGAGATATGGTACCTGTGACTGGCTGGCTTATGAGCTAAGTGGGCATTGCCATTTTTACGTCGAACTCTCCGATGTTAACGTTTTGCCTTGTCAATTTTCGCGTATTGAAAATCACAGATCAAACCCGATGGTGTTCAACGTGGAATCGTTGGAAACATTGTGTCTCGTTTCGAAACCAAGGGATACAAGCTTTCTGCAATGAAGACCAAGATGGCTTCCAAGGAACTTTTGGATCAGCATTACAAGGGTAAGACTGGATTAAGACTTCTTTACCATTGATATTGTCAAAAAGCACACCTTCAGCTAACTCTTCATTTCATTCATCAGATCTTGTTGAGAAGCCATTCTTCCCCAAACTCCGTGAATATATGATGTCAGGACCCGTAGTATGCATGGTCTGGGAAGGAAAAGAGGCAGTTACTACTGGCAGAAAAATGCTCGGTGCAACCAACCCATTGGCCTCTGAGCCAGGAACCATTCGTGGAGATTTCTGCATTGAAGTTGGAAGGAATATTTGCCATGGTTCTGATTCGGTTGAGAATGCCGAGAGAGAGATTGGATTGTGGTTTGGCGAGGGTGAAGTTCTTGACTGGGACAGGTGAGTTGAATTGGTGGAGATGTGCCATTTTGTACAATCCAAATCGCAACTCACCAAAATACAAATACACGTCGCCGCTGCTGCTGTTAGCCATTCTAAGGACTGGATTTACGAGTAAACAATTACTTGTCGAGCAAAGATTTGAGAGAGCATTTCTTGATCGGAGATAATTTCAATTCGAATGAAAGCAGATATGATATTATCTTTGTCTTTGACCAATACTTAACATAAAAGGCATTCTAGATTAACTAAGGGATGCTCTCTAGAGTGCACGTATAAACAAACAAGGGATCCAAACTTATACTAGTGAAGGAGCTTCAGATGAGCCAAACAAATCGAAGTCAAAATCAAATTTACAATTTCATGCTGACAGCGACCTTTTATGGGGCGCGCCCCGAAATGGCACGTAATCGA
>JALLPI010000222.1:0-26333 GCA_036939935.1 Cyclotella atomus | reverse complement strand
CTTACTCCGTTTCAACAAAACGATTAAACGATCTTCAGCGGCCGCTTCCCAATAGGTAGATATAAGTAGGTTAATTAAATGTGAATTAGGAAACACATATGCATTGTCAATACTTCATCTGTTGTAGAAAAGTGCTCTCACTCTCTCTCTATTTAACTTTCACTTCACTTCTATCATCTCGTCTGTTTTTTGACCTCTAGGTATGGATTATCCTTCATCTTAGCATTTTCCCGCCATGTATTGATATCCGCCGCGCGCCGCGCCGCTTATTCCTTATTCCGCTCGCTCATGTATGGATCGTACCATGTTCATGTCCTCGGGCAGCAACGGCATAATCTAGAGACTCTATCTGCCCTTCCTCGTTCTCTTACGGAGAGTGACCAGTGGTCGTTCAAAGATACTTTCCTCTCTTCCGATGCTACGCAGGTTTCGTCTGCAATCAATGGGCTTAGCTTTTTGACCATGATGTCAGTGATGTTTTTGTTCATTCTTAGAGGCTCGCGCCATAGCTATTCATTTGATCGCTCTGTGAGCTACCCAATCGCAGTAGGAATCCGTGGGCTATCTTCCAAGAGACATTATACGATGCAAGAAACACCAACTATTGACAGTACATCAACGAACACATCACTACTGTGGTTATCTGCAAATCGGTTGCGGCTGAGAGATAATACCGCACTGACAAAAGCAGTAGAATTAGGCCCTGGTGGTCTGGCCATTTGCGTAGATTGGCCGTATGGTAGCATCCCTTCAGCGCAACAGTTGAAAAGAGACGAGATTACGCCTGTAGAAGCTTTTGGTTTTGCAGCTGTGCAAAGCTTGGATGAATCACTTCAAGAGTTGGGTCAGAGCCTTTTGTTGATACCTTCTAAAGTTGACGGAGAACCAAGTTATGATCCCGTTTCAGCTATTGCAGATGCAGTGCAAGACTTGCAACCGAGATTTGTGATTGTAGACACTTGTCTACTCGAGCAACATCATAACTATGCCTCCAGGCTACGTGACAAAATAGATGCAAACGTAAAGACAAATGTAATTGAAGTGGTAGATGAAGAAGTACTCATTGATCACGGAAAGCTACCAAAGGCACTGGGTCGAAGTAGAAATGGAGGTCGAATACTAAGGTGGTCAACCTTTCTTAGCAATGTGCTATCAAGAGAAGAAGAGCTCAATGACAAATTCACTTGGTCGTTGGACAAGCTGCCGCCACCCATCTATGAATTTGGCAGTATGATACAATCTTCACCGATACCTCAAATAGAGAGTTTTCCAGAGTGGACCCGACAGTTGCTATCAGACTGGGGCGAAGTATCTGAAGGTGAAGCACTGAGACGAGCAAACTTAAGCCAAACTAGAAGTGTTGAATCGAAACCATCGTATCAGTTATCTGAGAAAGATTCCAAGGACACCAAACTATCACCATACTTGAGATTTGGCATGGTGTCTCCTCAGAGAGCTGCACAGGCTGGTGTTAGAAAACGAGACTTACTGTGGCGTGATTGGTCTCGTGTTTGCTATGGCCTTCTAAATCCACTTCGCAGAGGCGAACCCGTACTTGAATACATGGACAAGTGTAACCAATTCAAAGATCTTGATACTAAAGATGAAGAGTTGTTCAATATGTGGATAGTTGGAAATACAGGCTCGCAAACGGTAGATGCTGGCATGCGTCAGCTTTGGCACGACGGCTGGATGCCACGCAAAGTACGTTTACTTTGTGCCGCTTGTCTTGTCGAGGGCATGGGATTAGACTGGAGGCTCGGTCGAGATTGGTTCAAGCATACTTTGATAGATCACGATCCCGCAATCAATGAACTCATGTGGCAGAATGCTGGACTAGTTGGAGTTGATCCATTTTACAATGGTATCGCTTGGGAAGCAGCACCATCAGTCGAAGATGCGGAGTATGTTGAGAAGTGGATGAATGTGAAGCTTAACTGGCCATCAAGTTTAAACACCTATGCAGCAAGGCGGCCGCTCACGGACATTGTACTAACAGCAAAGTCAAGAAGGGAGGCATTTCAACTAAAGGGTGTTTACAAAGCTGCGAGGACTGTATCGAACAGTGGAGTAAGAGTTGCGTGGCCAAGTCTTGTGCAACAGGACAATGCAATAGTGCCTGGTGAAGTTTTAGGCGTAGGAATGAAACCTATTATTGAACTGAAGATATGACACAAACTGATTACACAATACGAGACAATAAAGATCAAATAATGCAGGGAAGTGAAATGCTAGAAGACAATGTGCACTAGAGACGAACCTGTTGTGAATGCGATCATACAGTTGCCACGAGACATGGATCTGCGAACATTGCCGTAAGGATTAGCCGCAGCTTTCACTAGATTGATAAGTGTCTGACTTTCGTTCTATCTATGGTTACATCTACATTGATTCTATGAGTTGTATGTTTATGCACAAAGTAATAGCACAGCTGTTAATATTCCAGCAAAATACACAGCGTGTGAGTTGTAGCTTTTCGACGGTGCACTAGATTGCACCTGTTTAGCCCATTCGCCCCATTGTTTAGCATACTCAGGAGTGTCATACATGGTAGGATAAGAATATGATTCCGATGGATCATTCTTTTCCTTTTCTTTGGGCTTGACTGCTGCTTCGTTGCCCTGGTTTGAGTCGTCATCATGACTATCATCAACTGGAGCGTCATCATCTTGTTCATTTCTTGAAGTGGAGAACGAAGCCGCAAATGCTGCTTGATTCTTGAATTCAGTGGCGTCCGTGATGGTGGGTAAAGTTGGCTTTGGAAGATCTGGCAGCCCAGAAGTCAGTGAAGGTGCAGGTACAGGGACAGCTGCATCATATGTTTCTGCATCACTATCAACTGCTGCAGTCACTTGTGGACTTGCTACAGGTTCACTTGGAGGTTGTTCTGAATAAGTTGCATCCGGATGTGTGAGACGACAAGAACTTGTCCAAATAGCTTTGGCGTTGCAGTAAATGAAGCCTGGCCCACAAGATCCGAACATGCTTCTGCACCAAGAATCTTGATCGCATGGTTCACCTGTGCACTCTAACTCATTCACTGATTCATCGACCTCAAGTGTGGCACTAGTTGTTTCGACTGTTGAATCCTTTGAGTTGGTCTCAAGTTCAGTTGAATTCTCTTGCATCTCGTCAGAAGATTCTGAAGGTGGATTTGGAGCTGGTGCATTGGTGATGAATTGAATCGGAACATCTGAATCCGAAGGCAGCGATACAAAGTTCACGGTACCAAGGCTCAATCCCTGGGATCCTTTTGACTCTGCGAATGCAGGACTTGGTGTTGGAGAACTTGTAGTATCCTCTCCAGTTGGCGAGGGTGTGGTATCACTCTCTGTTGGAGAATCAGTTCGCTGGTCAGAACCAGTTGGAGCTTCACTCGATGGCATTGGTGTAGGCTCCGGTTGAGGTTTCTTATTGGGCCCCTTGCCTCCGCCAGGCTTGCCCCCTCCACTTGGTTTTGCGAAGGAGGGTTTGCCGTTATTGACAAAAATCTCAGCTAGTGCTGGACTGGGTGTCACAGGCTGATCCGTTGGACTGGGTGTGGTTGCACCAAAAGATGGGGCTGGTGTGGGCTTTGATTTGCATTGTTTAGACCAGATACTTTTGTCATTGCAGTAGCCTTCATCTGGGCCGCAGAATCCATGCTGACTTCTGCAGTAGTCATTTCGGTTGCATGGTTCGCCATCGCAAGGCCCTTGGGTAGGACTAGAAGTCGTTGGAGTAAGAGAAGGTTCAAGGCTTGTGGCTGGTATCGTTGGTTCTGGCGTGCCTGCTATCGGCGCGAGTGTCGATGCTACCGGTGCGGCAGTCGATGCAATTGGCGCTTGTGTGCTTTCAATCGGTGCAGGGGTGGGATCACGAACTGTTAACGTAGATGTAGACGGATTGGGTCTCAGTGGTCGGCCCACTGGAACAGGTTTTGAAGGTTCGGATGCAGTAGGCGGCCTTCCAACCGTTTCTGATGCAGGAGAATCAGTGCCGTCAAAGCTTACATTCTCCTCATTGGCCTCGGGTGGTAACTCTTCGTCTCTAATTGCTTCCTGATCTGGTTGTTCTTCCAACTTGTCTTGGACAACTGTCTGCGCCTCTTTTTCACCTCCACTACTGCCACATGCAGGAGCATCCGTACACACCTCTCCATCTTCACAAAACCAATCGTCACCCATGTCAATGAATTCATTATAACAATCTATAAACCTTGGGCAGAGCGCTGCACCAATTACATATCCTTCGTCTACAAGAGATTGTTGAACACATCTATAGCTTGAACCTCCATCCGATCCACCAGCAGAATCGCCACCAGATACAATGTTGTTGTTTGAATTGCCACCATTATTCGAGACGTCTCCTTTGCCTCCAACATTTGAGTTGCCATTACCGGCAGTTTCGCTTGGAGCAGGATTAGGGGCTTCCGTCTCAACAACATCCGCAACAGTAGGCGCGGGAGTCTCCCCACACCGTCCAAACACCGTCACTTCACTGTCGTAAAACACATTACCACCCTTCACCTTCTTTCCATCATAATATACTTCATAGGATCCTTCACCGTGATCACAGCATAATCCATCACCGCCTGTATCCGTGATTGTGAATTGCATACATTTCTTCGGTAAGCATTCGTTGTATTCCACAGCTTCTCCTGTCACTAATTTGTCATTCTTTCCTTCGGCCAAATAGGCAGTTTCGTTGGTATTTCCACCATCCAAGACTTCAATGACACTCCAAGATGTTTCGGCGGGCCATTCGTCGGCGGTGACGACTACACGAAAGTCGATGCATTCGTCGGTATCGTCGGCGGTTTCTTCATCGTCGGTGTCTGTGGAATTTTGGGATTCAACCTCGGCACGCATGGGAGGTCGTCCGTCGGGGTAGCCTCTTTCTTCGGTGCAGCCCGTGTAGGCGAAGCACTGTTCGATTGTTGATGCCATTTGAAGAAAGTGAGAGAGGGATGTTTTGTTAGTCGATCCTTGTTTCAGCAAGTTGTTAAGCAAGATACTAGGAAGCAAGTCCAAGATACTTACAAATTCACCAACGGGGCACTCTGGATCTTCACCACTGGGACACCTCATTTTACAATTCGTAATGGCATCATTCCAATCAGTAGCACAAAAGAAACCACTCTGTATAGCGGTCAATGGCCCATGTGTCGGACTTGCCGTCGGTGCCGGAGTGGGACTTCTAGTAGGTTGAGGATTGGTGGGGGAAGCACTGGGTGGGATGGAGGTTGTTGGTCCAATGGTTGGAGAAGAGGTGATTGTGGGAGATGGAGTTGGTCCTGGTGTGGGCTTTTTGGTTGGACGATTGGTTGGTGGTGGGGAGGGGGCGTGGGTTCTGGCATCACATTTGGTGCCAAAGTAGCACTGTGAATGAGTTATTGGAGGCATTGAAGGTATGAAACAAGAGCAGGGTTAGACTTAAGATACTTGAGAGAAGAGAAATATCTGAGAGTCAAGGCAGCATGATATCTCATGATATACAAACCAAGTACAAACCAAGCAACTGAATAGACAATAGACAGTCCATACAAGAGCATATCAATCAGCTCAATCAATCAAACTAACATATCGATCCAACTCAATCAAACCCTAACATAAACTTACAATCTGCCCAACAGGACATTCACTAGCATTAGGACAATGAATCCCACACCGTTCATTCGCATCATCAATCCCAATCCCACAATACCAATGATCGCTAGGATCCTCACTCGGCCATTCCAAATCCGGCGGCTTCCCAATCGGATAATCCGTCGGTATCAACGTCGGCCCAATAGTCACCGGCGGCCCCGTAGGCACCGGTGTCAAAATGGTAGGATTAAATGTCGGTATGGTCGTTTGATACAATTCCTCGGAAAAGTCGCGACCGCCCCCCGCGGCGGAATCGCAGGGTGTGTCTTTGAAGCAGGTTTCGCCTCGGGAGAAACCGAGGCATTCTTCGGATTTGCCGGATCGGCAATTTTGGCGTTGTGAGCAGTTGTAGTCGTCCCATGCCATGCCGCAGAAGAAATGGTCTGGAGTTACAAGATTAGTATGGATAGAGGAATATGTGTGAGCATAAAGTTAGTTAGTTTTGTTACAAGATCGTGAGATTGCGAATACATACACACCTTCAGGGCCAAAGTTCCAGGTGACAGTGTATTCACTGGCGACTAATGGGAGTGCAACCAACAATAGAGCCGATGGAGAACAGGCAGGACGAGGCCGTTTTCTTCTGACATGTGCTTTAGGCGAGTTTTGTATTCTTATCGTTTTGTTGCTACTTTCCGTCATGGCTTTTTAATATAGATGAATGTAAGTTTGTTTGACCGGAAGGCTTGACTGCAACCAATGGTGCAGTTATTGATGTGGCTGTTGTGATTGTTGTGTCGGAGGTTGGCTGCAAGCGCTGTACGCTGGAGCAGGCTGTAGCTCTCCTCCAAATAACAAAACGAATATGTAATCGTTTTTTATCACGATTCACCGTGGTCTTATCGGTACCAAATTCCTACAATCGCTACGAACATAAATGGGGGCTTATGCAAGATTAATGAAAGACTACTGGGACTAATTGTTCACGGTAAAAGGGCTGTTTCAAAAAAGAACAACCTTATTTGGGGCTGTCGTGGGGAAGTAAAACACGACTGGCCGTGTTACCAACGAATTTCACATTCCACCCTCATTGCTCATTGGCCCTCAATGCAATCTCATCAGTGGAACAAACAGAACCTCTACCTCATCATAGCACTCAACCTTAAAATTTGTTTATCAGATTACCATGCAACAGTTTTTTTTGCTTCCCGATAAACCAAATGAACCGGCGTTGATAGCAATGCTACAAGATCAAAATGTAATCATCGATCGAACAAAGACAACATTTGGGTGTATCATTTCATTGAATCAAGTTGACTCCAATGCTTGTGCAAGAAAGTTGAGCATTGTCGAGAATTCGAATACTCAACAATCAACTTCTTGCATAGATCCATTGAAATTGAGTAATGATGGCTCATTGTTACAATCGAGGAAATTGACCGGCGATACGTCCAGAAAGGGTGAAGAGTGGTGGAAAATCTGCAAGGCAAATGAATCAAGTAGCGGTTCAACCAGCAAAACACCGGATCAAAGTATGATAACAGCAGGATCGAGTAACTCTGCATCACAATCTGAATCCAATGCAAGCAATAGACAATATCTGAGGATACAACACAAGCCTCGCATTGATCAAAAAGTGTATATTGTACCAAACAAAAAGACTCAATATGGTCATTTGATATCAAGTCATGGAGAATTGGCTAGAGACGAAAATATGCGTCCAATTATTTATCGGAGGCCAGAGAGAGGGAAGAAGGAAGCGGCGCCTCTTTGGTTTCATCCTTTTCATGCACATAGCAGTGACAAATCATAGAACCGTCAAGACCATTTGCTAACCAAGCATTTTAATTTACATATCGTTTAAAGCACATCTTTGCATGCACTGTACATTCTACCTGATGAAACTCTTGATTTCCTCGAAACAACGCTCCAACTTTTGCACATACATCCAATGTCCCGCATCCTCTACAGCAACGACCTTGCATTTACTTGTACCCTCCCTCTCCTCTCTTTCCAAAATAGCCAAACTCTTCCAGTTATGAAACATGATGTTCTTTTTGGTTCCATAAATGTATAATATTGGAGTTGCCTTCAAATCTCTTGGGATGTGGATATCTTCAAATCCCCTTTGGAGTAATAAAGCAATGAACATGTGGTAGTAGGGATAGCACATGTAGACTAAATGACGATAGTATGCCAAGGGAGAAGACTTGGATTGCATGGCTCTTTCATCGATCAACTTGCTATCCAATGATTTGACCGGGCTCAATCGAAACAAGACGACTAGTTGGGTCAATATTGCCATGTTGATGAGACCTAGTATGTCAGAGGCGAAACGCAGCCAGAAAAAGCTTGCAGCCAGTGCAAATCGGTAGGCAAAACACACAGTCAGTTCGTAGATCGATGGTCGCAGCGAATACGATACTTCCGATTGCAGAGGTACATCCTCTTTCATAGTGTCGGCTGGCCAAGTCAGCACATCCAACAATACAATCTTGTTCGTTACATGCCGAGAATACTTCATTTCAATCGCTCGATTGACAAACATTAACCCCGGTATGACTCCCCAATCATGCAGAATGATTGTAAACTGCGGCGTACCAGCATCATCCAACGTAGAATCCGCCGCTGCTTCATCACACTGCTTGAACAATTGTATCGTCGCCTCGCGAATCGAAGCACACACTTCATCAAAATTGTATCCACGTCGTTTATACCCGTTAAATTTGCATTGATGATAGGCCTCCGGTTCGAAACCGGGAAAACAAGTGATGCCCACCACACAGTCTGCTTCTTCTGCAAGGCGACGAGCCAATGGGGTGAATGGTTTGTGATCGTCGGGGAACCCACCGCAATATAGAATCACGTTTTGGGACGTTGGTTCACCGTAGACATGGAGTATGCCTCCGTGCTCGTTGCCGGCGATTGGATAGGTGATAATCCTTGGCTGGATCATATTGGTGAAGCAGGTGCATGGAGGGAGGAGAAACAGAAGCGCTGCTGCAACAGAAGGCAGGAAGCTCATCGAGCTGGATGTCTTCCTTAATGTATTTAGAGAAAGTCCAAACTGTCCTTCCAACATTAGGTATGAAAAATATGATCCAGAACCGAAGCGCAACGCAGAGACCGCAAGCATGAGATCTGCCATTGCATATCTACTACTGTGGCTATGCATCTTCCTCACCCAAGCCCAAGAGGAAACATGCACCCCAGGCGCTGACACATGCATCGCTTCGCCCAAACCAAACCGTAAACTCAAGGCCACCTTCCAAAATCTCTCACCCTACCGTGCCGACGTTCACTTTGATGACGGCCGGTTCGGCAACTACGTAGCCACCCTAGAAACGAACGGAGAAAAGGTAACAATCGATTCTTTCGCCGGTCATCGATTTTTTATAACGAGACATGGAGTTCGCGAAGGTTTGGTCGATCCATCTACGGATGAACAGTACTTTTTTACAGTAAAAGAAACTAATAACGTCGATGATGCAGTGGAGTTCACTCTGCCATCTACTGCAGCACCGAGTAAAACAAAATGCAAAGATCGCTATCCTGTATGTGTCAATGAGGCAGAACGAGGTGAATGCACTCGCAACCCGGGATGGATGATTGTAAATTGCTGTAAAAGTTGCGATGAAAAAGAAGGGTATGGGAAGTATCTCGACAGCAAAGTTAGATGCACTAGAGAAAGATTGAATGCTACCATTCCTGCCTGGGAGAATGGAAGTTTAGATGCATTGTTCACGAAATGGGCCACGGAGGATAAGTACAAGCCGTATGAACCAAGGGTAATCAGCTCACCTAACAAGGTATACAATGCTCAACATGAAGGACCGTGGATTATGGTATTTGACAACTTTTTAGATGATTATGAAATCAACGACTTGATGAAGGGTGCCAACTTTGGTGATGGGTTCCAACGTAGTACAGATCAGGGTAGTGTGATTGCCGGGTCTGGTGAGAAGGAGAAGAAGATTTCGACTCATAGGACTTCGAGTAATGCTTGGTGCCGACGTGAGTGTGAGGAATTGGATGGGGTCAAGAGGGTTTCGGACAGGATTGAAGATGTGAGTTTGACGGTGTTGTGTCACTCTACACACCATACACTTGAAGTACTTGGTAGCCTTTGGTAGCTCACATGACATTTGCTTTGTCCCACTCAACTGACAGTTTACAGGCATTTCTCAAAACAACTACGAAAGCTTGCAGATCCTCAAATACAACGTTGGCGAATACTACAAAACCCACCATGACTCGTCCGGAGGCAAAGACAATAGCGTCTCCGGACATAGAATACTGACATTCTTTCTCTATCTAAACAATGTACTCGAGGGAGGCGAGACAAGATTCACAAACCTTGACATCTCGGTAGAGCCAAAACGCGGCAGGGCTTTGGTGTGGCCTTCGGTATTGAATGAAGATCCGACGATGAGTGATTTGCGAATGTATCACGAGGCAAGACCGGTTACCAAGGGGATTAAGTTTGCTGCCAATCATTGGATTCATCAGTATGATAGTAAGAATGAAAATCTGTGGGGTTGTTCTGGGAGTTTTGCGTGAATGACAAAAGATGCTACTATAGTTAGTAATGTTTCTTATTCAAGTGATTTTGATTATGGATGTAATACTAAACATTATCATTCATTTACAGACTAAGACAGCTGAAAGTTCTATCAACCATTTCTACCTTCTCCTACCATCATCACCGTCCCAACCAATCCTCCCACCAAACCACATCCCAAACACATCCTTCATAAGCTTCCCCGTCCTCTCCACAGTAGGTCCCATATTATCCAATATCTTTTGTCCACTGTAATACACCTTCTTGGGAAAATGAGGCTTGGTCATTTCGAGTGCAAATAGTTTCATCATTTGGAGATTCTTAATCATTTGTTCTTCCATTCGATTCAGGTAGTATTTCGTCCGTGAGGTGTCTGGTAATGTCGGTACTGGAAAGTTGGAGGTGGATCTATCGGATTTTTCTTCATTTTCTCTATCGGAAGAGGATTTGTCCCATCGACTCTTTTGTTTTGGACGCTGCTCATCGTACTTTTGTTCGTCTTCGTTGTATTGACTCACTACTCCTATGGTTGGGAGTAGTCTGCCCAGTTTGAGAAAGTATTGTGTCTTGCGCCATTTAGTTGCGTCACCGAAGTTGGGAAGGTTCGGATCTTTCGAGTCCATTTTAGAGTCGGTCACTGCAAGTCCGAAACGGCAATCGGTGGCAATCATGGCTACCTCTGGAGGTTTGAGTGATTCTTTGGTGAATGAAGCGGCTTGAGGTGCCGGTGTCGGTGCTTGACTTTCTCTCTCGACCTGATCCTTCTTGACGGCCTTATTATTGTCATTATGAATCTCTTTCTTCCTCTCCACCCTCCCCCCATCATCCAAATGTCTCACCACAGTCTCAATCTCCGTCCTCTTATTCCCCTCCCCATCAACCACAGTAGTCTTCGTCACCGTAGTAGCTATCCTCTTGCCATTCTCATCATGACCCATCCTACTCGACGAAGATACAGACTTTGACCCACGAATCCTTCCACGGTTGTTGTTTTGAGATTGCTTCTCGTCCACAACACCGCTCATTGCATCATTGAACGGATCGAATCCACCAAAGAGTCCACCGAATAAACTCCCAAATGGATTCATTGCCGGTGATAATGGGCCAAAGCCCGAGAATGGATCCATCATTGGACGAGGAGCCGTCCCCGGTGTCACTGGCACTTCTTGAACTGTGAGAATATTCACCTGAGTGGTACCATAAGAACTGAAAGTTTCACGATCACCTCGATTATCATTCTTTGTGTCTTTCTGTTTCGTCGGCTCTGGTGCTGCCTCCTCATTATTGACACCGGCATGCATTTCCGAAGCGATATGACTGCCCTCGAACCAACGAATAGCCTCATCTTTACTCCGTGCCAATGGATAATCCGCCACGTGTTGGAGTTTTGTTTCGATGCCATTGCATGTGTACACGTCTTTGAGTATCGTTTCTAAATCGACGTTGACATCGCTTTTGACGTCGCGTTTTGCCGTTTCTTTGATGTGGAAGCCACCTCTGCAGGTGAATGAGTAGGCCGAGGGCTTGTAGTAGGTTGATGTTTGGCGTGTCGTGGTTGGGCGGGAGTGGAGCTGCTGCCGCCGTTTGATGCTTGGGTCTGTTGGACGGGGGGTCATGTTGACTTCTATTCTTTGCAGGGAGGCTAAAGTTGATAAGTATTTTTTGTTGTTTGCTGCTTGCTACTGCTGCTGCTGCTGCCGGAGATAGAGGGCATTCGATTTCGAGATCAATCAGCCTTGTTCCTTGTTCTTGTTCATCTGTGATGTGCATTCCCGCTTCATTCGATTTCAACCCGCTTCAACCCTGATTCGAGCCCGCAATTCTTGCGAGCGAGCAAACAAAAGGAGGCAATACTGAAGTTCAAATGAAAATGGAGAAGCAAAATCAATATGAAGTCAATGTGTCTATCCCATAGAAACAATCCAATTCTAATGACTTCATTATATCTCTGAGAGTAAGTGTGTAGATGAAGGTGGACGATTCAGTCAATGATTTCTGAACTGGAGTCAATTTGCACAAAGTAATATTACTCTGTCGTACTCTCTGTACAGGATTAAGTACTCTATCAACATAAAGTGAAAGTCTTTCTTTCTCTTAGACACTCATTGAGATGAAAGCAGTTATTGTTTTTCTTGAGTTAAACTCCTTCGGAATCGCTCTGACGATTCACCGCTGAGATTGTCTCGAGCTTGATTTGCTGTACGGACACGGGCAGGAAAATATTTAGCTTGACGCAATTGAGCTGCTCTGCTATGAAGCGTACCAGTCCTGCCAGATTTTCCAAACACTTCCTGCGGCGAATGATACTCAGAATAACGAAATACTGGAAACACGTCACGATGGTAAATTGAATTGGTGGTCTCCACCATGAAGACAAAGAAGGCAAAGAAAGAAGTTGCCCATCCAAACACAAATTGGAACCACTGTGCTGTTCTGCTCCAAGGAGCAAAAGCCGATGTAAGAACTTTAGCGCATAAGAGTGAAATCAAGGTCGTGGATAGTTTGTTCATTGTGAATGTTTGTATGAGGAGTACAAGCGAAAAGCCCAGAATGTAAAGGCTCCTTACGCAGCCGCCCCAGTCATCGTCAGCATAGTTCAACGTTTCTTCCGAAGCACAAGAGTAAGTCTGAAGTATTGCAGTGAGTCCAGTCGAGAACCAAAAACAGCCAAATCCAAAGAATGCTGTGGCTCCATAGACGTTATTTCGTAGAACTTGAAAAATAGCAACACACAGTTGCATCAGACCCCCAACAAAGAACATGTACGGCCCCCATGTTTCAATGTAGGAAGGGCTAACCGAGCCAGGCACCAAAGTTGAAGTGAGATGCAGAGTCTCTAAGCCCACCATCATACTGAAGGAAAATAACCCAACCTGGGTCACATTTGCATATTGAGTTGATTCACTCTTTTCTACTATCACGTGTGATCCTTTCTTTTGAACAGACTTATCCAATTCAGATATTGCCTCTTCTTCTTTTGCCTCAACCAAATCTGTCAACCGAATGTTAATAATACCTGGTGCATCTGGTGTAGTGTCAAGAAAGTCCCATTCCAGCTTGCAGTTTTCACACGCATCCAAAGACATGAATGCTTCCAGTTTGTCCAGGTAAACTTCGACTAATAATCCCGGCAGTGCAATGCCATGATCTACCAAATAATCGCGCAAATGCTGAGGCCTGCAGGTAGGTGGAGGATCATGCCATAACCTCGCCGCGGAATCACGAATACTGTAACCTGGGCGATCAAGAAAGTACCGCACGGCTACGACACGATGTTCTTTTGTTGAGTCATCAATGGAACTGGTAGAAGTGTAGGCAGTCGCCAAGCTGATACGTGAGCGGATCTTGTGGTCAGGACCTAAGGCTCGGTTGTAAGATTGTTCTTCGGACGACATGATTGGCTCTGCAAGACTCTTTTGTAGAGTGCATGTGATTGCGATTGTGATACGTTGTCTCTTCCCGCTTGCCTCTCCAGAATCTGCCTCGTGCCGCGAGATTCCTTCTGCTGGATCCAGAGGACCTGAACAAAAGCACGACAAAGAAGACTGCAGTTGATAAGTATGGATTCAATAAAAGATTGTTTGCTTGCTGCTGCATGCGGTCGGGGGTCGGGGCCTCGCTCGCGCGGCTTGTTCTTTGTTCTTTATCTTGTGCTCCCGCTTCATTCGATTTAAACCCGCTATTAGCCCTGATTCGAACCCGCTTTTTTCTTCAAAGAATTGGTAACCCCACACACTCAATCAATACGATAGGTCGGATTTCTTATGTGAGCACATACAGAAGGAGGCATGCTAAAGTTCAAGTGAAAATGGAGAAGTAAAACCAATTCGAGGTGTCGATCCCATAGAAATGAGCTTATCATTAGAAACATTCCAAATCCGAATCAGCAAGGAGAAACTGATGTTGCTCTGTGCTGAGTACTACTAAGCAATTTAGATACTGTTGCTACTCTAAGGGAGACTTCATTGTGATTCTGCGAGTAGGTGTGTAGATGATCCCGCCGAAGATTCCACACAGGAGTCAAATACAAAGATCCGCACTACTCTACTCTCTGTATAGGAGCAATCAAATGTTGCCAAATACCAATAGCTTGCTTGCACGTGCCATTTCAACATGGCTTGCTTGCACGTGTCATTTCAACATGATGAAATTGATCTTTAAGGCAGAATTTATTAGATACGATATTTAATTCACTCTTCTCTGCCACCAAACCTCCTATTTCGTTTCCCATACCAAGTAATTGCCTCTTCCAGAGCGACCGCGTCAAAATCAGGCCATAATACATCACTAAAGTACAATTCTGCATAGGCTGCATTCCATAACAGAAAATTGGACAATCGATTTTCACCTCCAGTTCGTATGATCAAGTCTGGATCTGGTAGATTGGCAGTGTACAATCTTTTTGTGATTTCTGCTTCGTCTATAGTTGTACCGGGTTGGACAACTTCACCTGCCAATATTGCTTGTGCAAGTTTTGTAGCTGCTTGCAATAGATCTGCCCTTCCACCATAGTTTATGGCGAGACATACGATCAAGATGTTATTCTCATCTGCATCATTGTTTGATTGTCGATGGCTGCATGCTTCTCTACTGTCAAACTGAAGTTTGTTGAGTGCATTTCTCATCCCAGAAGGTATCCTATTGTCGTCTAAATCACCGAGAATTTGAATTTGGATCTGCCCATTCTTGATAGCATCATGTTGTTGATATTGTATAGCTACCCTCTCTATAAGCTTGAATATTGTATCTATTTCTGATTTTGGACGCGACCAGTTCTCAGTAGAGAATGCAAACAATGTGCAGTATTGAACTCGTCTGAAATATATTGATGAATCTGACTGATTTTTTTCGGATTGACGTGGTCTCAGTGATGAGATTAACTTGATGACTCTATCTGCACCTCTTGCATGGCCTATTGATGTTGGGAGAGAATTGAGCTCGGCCCATCGTGAATTTCCATCGCAAATGAAAGCTATATGTCGTGGCACATCTATAGATGTGTCGTCTGTGTTATTCTTTGACACCAATGTGTCTAATTTGTCTCTCGCTGAAGTATGTGTGGAACTACTTTGGGTAAGATTGTGATGTGAATTGATGTTGCCCTCAGCTGTCGAAACTTGGTGTTGCAAATCGAACTGTTGGTTTTGTCTCGTTGTGCATCTCCATCTCAGCGAGCTGAAGACTATATCGCATGCGAATGAAAGTGTCAGTACAGGCACTGAGCATAACAGCAGTAATGATAAGCGCATTATTCTATTCAAATAGGGAGAGAGAGGTGAGGAGAGGAGAGGAGAGAGGGAGATAGATAGAGGAGCCTTTTGAGCACGAGGACAAATAATGATGCGGCAATCATATGATAACCTTTGAAACTGACAGGTACAACCGCCGCCCAATATCTTTTTTCTTCGTTCTTTCCTCACCAAATATCGTACCACACATCATCTCTCATCATCACAACCGTCGCACATCACCGAAAAACAATGAGCCAAGCTCCATGCGAAATAGGAATCTACGGCCTCACATCCGTAGGCCAACAACTCGCCGCTCATCACGCCTCCAACAAAACACGCGTCTGCATCTGCGACGAAGATCCGACCTTTGTACCGCAAGTGATCGAGGAGTATCGCAATCAATGGAGCAGGAACGAAGTCAAAGACGAAGGCGATTCGCGGCCATCGAGATGCATGATTGCATCGATTAGCTTTGAAGAGCTTGTGGCTCGATTGAGTACTCCCAGGAAGATTATCGTGTTCGGTACAAATAATGAAGATTCTAAGTTTGAGCTGCTTTGGAGAAAGCTTGAGCCTTTATTGGATAAGGGTGATATGGTATTGCGATGGGGGAGAGAAGAGAGCGGGAACGCTCTCAAGTGTCAGTTTTATGCAGATTCAATTGTTGGTAATTTGACGAAACGTGCTCAAGGAAAAGAATTTCATCTGCTGGAAATGGTACGTTTGGAGAGGTGTCGAGAGTCATCCATGCGGTCTGACGTGCCGGATGCCTTCTTTGTAGGTGGATCTTATGATGCTTACAATGTACTCAAGCCGTTTGTAGAGCCTTATGCAACAATAGGCCATGTGGGGAGCTCGGCAGCGTGTGCTTATTATGCTGTAATGATACAGCGAGCTATTGAATATAGTGTGACGCAAGCTTATGCAGAAGGGTGCAATTTGCTCAAAGACTCTGCGTTTTACTTAAATACGGATATTGGCAGAGTAATGAATACTTGGAATGATGGCAAGTCAAAGTTATCGGGATACTTAACTGAGATCACATCAAAGATTATGTACAAGCGAGATGGCAAGGTGTCTGGAAAGGGGTTTATTACAGAGAAAATTCTTGATATTGTGGACTGCCAACCATCCGATTCACGGGTGAGGATGGAAGCTACGAGACTGGAAATACCGTCTCCTACTCTAAATGCTGCCCTTGATGCTCGATACTTTAGTACCTTGAAAGAGGAACGCATGGAGGCATCCAGCATTCTAAAAGCACCCGAGCTTGTAGATACACCGAGTGTACTCAAAGATCAAGTGTGTGAAGATTTACAAACTGCTATTTACTGCTCATCGATTTGTGCTTATGCAGAAGGCTTGTCTATATTCCAAGCTGCGGCTGAATCAGAGGAATGGGATGTCAACATTGAAACATGTATAGAGTTCTGGAATCTCCCAGGATCTTTCTTGGCATCTGCAATACTCAAAATGATTGACTCTGCACTTTCTAGTTCAGTTGAGCCAAGCAAAAACATACTAACAGTTCCAGATGTAGCAGCTGAGTTGGATGGACTTCACATGTCGTGGAGGAGGGCCGTAACTCTAAGCTTTGCATGTGGCACACCAATCCCATGCTTGAGTGCCGGCTTGACATACTATGACTCCTATCGTGCCCACACTGCTCCAATTGGTATTATACGAGCACAACGTGACTACTTTGGTGGATATGGGTACGATCGTTTTGATCAAGAGGGTTGGTTTACTACACTTTGGACTAGAGAGCAAACTGAGTTAAAGAAGAGGGAGTTGAAGGATGAACAATATAATGCTGGAGAATTGAAGAGGCGACGCAAGAGTAAGACCAAGTCAGTTGAATCAGCAGCAGAAACACCAGCAACAGAAGCCAAAGTACAGGATTTACCCGTAGACATTCATGAAGTATGAGTACTCCAAATAACCCAAGAATGGGGCCATGGAAAGGAAATAACTGACATAAAGGATTTATATAATTTAAAGGTTCATCAATCATATATCTGGAATCAGCACTAATCATTCCTACAAATCAAAGTAAATCCTTAAGTTCTTTGGTTTAAAGTTTTTGGGTTTGATAGATTTGTCATCCAAGTAAGCCCCATACCTCCCAGCTGTTTCATCGTAACATCTCACCTCTCCTATTTTCCCATTCAAGTAAGTTGCGTTGTTGACTAACCCATGGCAAATGACTGGAGTACCAGATTTCGGTAGAATGACATTTTTTGCATCCACTACAACAGTTTGTTTACGATCTTGGCCACTTGCTTTCCCGGATTGATTAAGAGCTGCTGTAACTTCACTGGGGGTAAATGGACCTTCTAGTACACATTGATCTCCTTCATACCTCAGAGCTCTGAATATCCCGTTGGGGTTCTTCAATTCCACCAAGTAAGCAGCACATAATGTGGCGTGCATTCTCAACTCAATACCTTGAGTAGTGGAATGATCATGGCCAATACTTCGTTGACTTAGTGGAAGGACTTTTCGGCACACCCTCACTCCTTCCTTATAGTGTCCGGGACACAACATTAGGATAAGATCATAACTGCGTGTAATGATCGTATTATCATCTGGAGAAGATTCATATAAAAGTCTCAATCGTTTGATCGACTCTTCTTCTGTTTCGTTGTTTTCAAACTCTGCACGAGGCCCATACTTTCGAATGCAATACAATTTGTGATAAGCTATCTGCCTCGGTCTTAGTAGCTCTAAGTTGGTTTCCTAGTTTCAGGCTCAATACATTTGATTTTTCGAGATAACGTAGACCTTGTCTTGCAATAACTTCTATTCCATCATAGCAACCGAGTGAGCACAAACCCATTACATAGTATGTCTGGGCGTTTCATGGATGCCTTTTGTTATCTGAACGATGGGAACGTGCGGCGCGGCAAATATGTCGATCTTGAAACTTGAGTCATAACTTCAAGGTATTTATCTATCGATGCTTTAGTCTTCTCCCATCTATTGTCTGTCAATCTTAACAACTTTTCTCCGTATGCAACAAGATGGTGCCAGTCAAGGACTGCAAATTCTTTCTCAACAAAATCAACAAACAGGTGTGATAAATCAGCGGCCAGGATACCTTGAAAGTCTTGATTACAATTAGCACATGTTACCCAAGCCTGCTTGAACTCTTCTGGGTGAGCAGGCTCCAAACTTTTGCGTTCAGCGTACTGAGCGATGCATGACACGCTATGACACGTGAGCAAAGCCAGCGTCGTCCCACCTGCAGCTGCAATCTCGCACCGGAAGCTTGCCATTCTTATCAGGCCCGTCGTCCACGCAGATCCAACAAGATGCGGAGTTTGTAGTTTCGCTCATGATGTACTTGCTGCTGCTGCTGCTCTGCTTGAGCTGCTGCTGCTGCTGCTGCTGCTTGTTGGCTGCTTCCGCTTTCTTTTTCTCCCTCAATCTATGTACAAATTACCTGTCATAAAGATATAAGATCAGAAGTATTACTGAAAAAACACTTTCACTCAAAAGGTATGTACATGATGAATTTCCCTCCTCTCTCCTTCTTCCTTCTCTCTCTCCTCGATGAAAGCAACATTAGCTCTGCCACTTGGATTCTCGGCTTGTGTTTTCTGCGGGAGTATTCATGGTGTCAACGCTGCCATTAGGCAGCTTAGACCTCCATTTGTCAGGATACGAAGCCATCAAAACAGAATGGCATTCTGCCATTACAAGTCGATTGCATCAAATAGGATTTGCACATCAAAGTTCACAATGTCAGAACCCAAACGACACAAACGATCATCATCTACCCTCCAAATGTCACTGATACCCATCCCGATCAACGAACTGACATCAATCATCCCCGTCCCATCTCGTCTGGCACCCACAGGAGATCAATACGTAACCTACCTCGGTCGTACCCCATCCGAACGATTCAACACATTATTCGAGGGATTCAGTATCTCCTTTCTGGGCAGCATGTTCGCATACTTTATCTCTTTTGTGATTGGAGACTTTCTAGCCACATGCCTTGGCATTGTCTTCTTCTTTTGGCCAATATTAAGTCCAGAGTTTAAGGCATATCAACGTAATTGGGAATTAGTTGGTGGACGTGATTTGGTTGATGTTTGGATCAAGGATGAGGGGATATTTCGGGGTATACCGCGAGATAAACGGGGATTATATGGTGCTTATTATGTGGCAAAGATAAAGGATGTGTGTGTTGTGGATGATGTATTGGCCGAGGCTGAAGAGGAATATGATTTGGAGGACTTTTTGGGATATAGACGCGACAAAGATGAGATGGAGGCATTGACTGGCATCCCTTGGAAGTTACGATTGAAATTGATGGATGAGGAGAATAGAGAAATGCAAGTTCATTGTAGAATGTCAGAGGAGTATTTGGATTTGCAACCTGGGATGGATATGATTGGCGTATTGCTGAGTACTAGTACTGAGTTCACGGAGCTGGCAGCAATGTCCGACTTTTGTGTACTGGATGAGGAGGGACCTATTGCATGGGTCGGAGATTATCCATATTTGGCTAAAGACACATTTTTGAGGACCTTGGATAGCAATGGCATTTTATCTTCGATAAAGCTTATGTAAAAAGAAAAATATATGTAAACAAGACAACTGATGTGTCTAACTCAGGCTTCGTTTGCATTGTCTCCAGATCTGATGTGCTTGGTTTTACGTTTTGCCTTTCTTTCTTCAACACTTCCAGTATTATTCTTTTTGTCAGAGCTATCAATTGCAGCAGAATCACTTCCACCGTTAACCCCATCGTCACTATCTTCATCTTTCATCATCTTTCGTTTCGTATTGACATCCCAAATAAACCCAATTGCATTCAAGCGAACAACCCTATCAGCTTTGAGATTTCTCGCATTAGCATTAGCAATGGAGCACTTAGATGAATGCCCACCCGTGGAAAAATGCCTACTGATTCCTGCAACAATTGTGGGCCCAAAGCCAAGTGACAACAATGTGAACAATTTTCGTTGCTTCACCGAGGGTGACATGGGAAGTGTGCGAAAGGTACCAGATGAGAGACAGATGAAGCTATTGCGCAAATGGCGTTGTGACGAATCACCTATGCTAGCTAATCAGAGAGAAGAGCGACTTGAGATATTGAATAGTTTCTACAACGGGGTTAGACAGTTCCTTTACAGTGATTATGACAGGGTAGAGAGAGCAACATTTACAATTAATGATATCGAAAGGAGATGCATCTAGATTGGATTCATAATTACTTAGTTGTTCATTTCTATCAGTTCTGAAACCACAAGCCAGATCATCGTGATACTTCTGTTCTTTGTTCTTTGAAAAGATGCCGCACTCCAATGGAGTCTGTGGAATTTTTGAAGACTATGATGACTATGAGGATGACGCTCGAGAGGCAGATATGCTAAACTATCAAAGATGACATGTAATGTTTCACTCTTTCTAAGCAATGCTGGTGCATTTGGGTTCATTTTGATTATGATGCTGTGTGGTTTTCTCTACGTACTATTTAGAGCTATTTACCTAACTATGACTTCGCTTTTATCTCCTTTTTGTGGATCTTTACCTTTGTGATTTGTATCTTACTCAACTCTGCCAATAACACTGACTCATTTCTCATTTTTTCCACTATCACTCTCCAACCATGAAGCTTACAGTAACGACAGCGTTAGCAACTTCTGCCATCCTCAGCGTGTCGGCTTTTCAGCCGAATATCCGATGTAGCCGTGTGTCCTCTCGCGCAGTAAGACTGACAAGCCAAGCTGACGACACCGATGCAACTTTAGATCGACGCACCTTCTTTGCTTCAATAGTACAGAAAGCCGCCGTTGCCTCGCTAGTTTTGACTTCGAGTCCTTCTGCTATAGATGTCGCTAATGCCGCCGATGTATTTCCAAAGGTTTATAAACCTGCTGCTAACTCTATGAATGGCAAACTGGGTAAGTAGATGTGCTTCTGATGTTACGTTTAACAAGTACTACTAACTGGCTATTCAACATACAAAAACAACCTAGTTGTCATAACTGGAGGAAACACCGGACTAGGGCTCGAATCAGCAAAACGCTTGGCAGCAGCCGGTGCAACAGTCGTCCTTACTTCCAGAGATGCAGGAAAAGGTCGAAAGGCTGTTGACGAAGTCACAACTTACTTAGACGCTAATGGCGTACAGGGAGGAAAAGTTATGGCAGCAAATCTCGACTTGTGTGATTTGGACAATGTTAAAACATTCAATAATCGCTTGAAGGAAATCATTGGGGATAAGAAGGTCGATGTGCTCATGAATAACGCTGGCGTCATGGCAATTCCTGATTTGACCTTAACCAAAGATGGATATGAAAAGACGTTCCAAACAAACCACTTGGTAAGTGTTTTCCTGAGAAATCCACCCAAATTTATGAGCTAACTTTAGATATTCATATGAGTCTCACTCGTGTTACTGAACAGGGCCATTTTGCATTAACTGCAACCATCATGCCTCTTCTTGCGTCCAATGCCCGCATTATCAATGTGTCTTCTTTAGGCTACCAATTTGCAGGGAAAGGACTCGAACTTGACAATCTAAATGGTGAAAAACAGTACGGGCCGTGGTCTTCCTACGGACTATCCAAATTAGAGAATATTCTCTTTACAAATGAGTTGCAAAAGCGTGCTCAACAATCAGATAAATGGTCAGGTTTGACTGCATTTTCTCTGCATCCTGGTGCAGTACAGACTGACCTGGCTCGGTACTTAATTGGAGAAGAAAAGTTCAACTCAATGAAAGAAAATGGATTTAGTAGCTGGACGGATAAGCTTGTAATGGAAAGTATGGCAAAGTTCATCAAGACTGTTGAGGAAGGTGCTTCGACACAGGTATACCTTGCTGCTGCTGATAACATTACTCCATCCATGGCTGGCAAGTTCTTTGATAATGGCAAGGTTGAAAAAGTGAATGGGTTTGCCACCGACGACGAGAAGGCAAAAGAGCTGTGGGCAGTGTCGGAAAAGCTCTCAGGAGTCCAGTTTAAATTGTAGATGGATTAACATTAGGCTTCAAAGCATAACACCTGCACCAAATCATTACATTGACAGCTAAGTATCTTCTTCCAACGAAGGAGGGTCTAACAAATCTACCATCCCAGTTAACCAAAGCAAACAAGCCAAACTAACAAAATGACTCGTCAACACATTTGTATTCGCCTGCACTACCAAAACATCCAATGGTTGCAAGACTTGACTACTTATTGCACCCATACTACCTGCCCCAAAACCAACCACATTTTGCATTGCTTTCGCCACCAACGTTCCGACTATATATTGCGCTCCTAACAACGAAGTGAATAACCCAACAAGATTCAATGTGGAACCGACTTTAATCACTCTTCGCAACAAATTGGCCGCTTCTACTTGACCTATAGTCTTCCGTGCCAAACGTTTTGCCAAGCGTCTCCCACCCCAGGTCCATATGATAGACATAATCGAGGTGATTATTCCTACTCCCGGCAATAGGAATTTAGATGCAATCCGTCCAAATTCAAGAGGAGATGATGTCTGGGACTGTAGTACATTGCGTGCAAATATGAATGTCACGGAGGAGATTACAGTGAGGATTAGCTGTGTCCACCAGGAGAACCAGGTTGCAAATGTTAGTTTTTGAGATGCGCGGAGTACTAGTGGATCTGCGTTGGTGTTGGATGATGATTGCGGTGTGGATGCCAAATGGGTTTGGATGGATCTTGGATTGGATACGATGATCTTCGGGGCGTGATGCTGTCTCAGTGGGATGGATCTAGTTGATGACAAAGTGAAGGCATGAACGGTGGTGACATCTATGCTAGCACATGTAGCAGCTAGTGCAAGAATCAGCCTTAACGGTGATGTTGCCATCATGGTTTTTAGTGGTTTATGTGTTGATGCGTAGAAGGCGTACGTGAGGCGGAGCTGTGACTGGGAGTGTGGTGTTGATGACTATTTTTTTTTTCAGGCTATCTATGTGACTCTGTTACGTAAGGACCATGATGTCTGCAAGAACGAGGTATCAATACTTTCAAATAACATCTCGCCGTCGACCATTCCTCCTCGTTGTCATAGGATTACACCTCTGGCTGCATGGAGGCTGAGGGAGTACTGTTGCTATAAGTCATTCTGTTGAATGACGCCTGTATGTGGTTGGCAATGCTTGTTTGACAAACAAGGCCGATCCGTTGTTCTGCCCAACTGCTGGGGGACGGTGCAAGGTAGGAGAAACCAAAAAGACTGTCACCATGAGATCTTTTCCAGTTTTTGTCTGCTCTGCCAAGATGTCGTAGGGGGTGCGGACGTGGCGTGCGGTTTCATATGCTCTCGTGGCGTTTGGCGTTGTGGCAGTCAGTTCCGAAGGAACCAATAGGGATAATGTTGTCACCTGTGAGGAAGCATCAAAATAAGCTACCCAGTTCTCCATGTGATCCAACTGCTATGGGGATGAGGCAGTTGTTGTTGTCTAGGATTTCACTGATGACTTGGTCTGCAGAGAGGGTGCGGTTGGTGAGTTTGTTCGTTCCGCCCGTTCGTCTCGCAAACTTCAACTTCTCTCCCTCTCGTAAGCGCAAATCTGAATCATTATATTGAGCTAGTGGACAAGGGTGACGTCAAAGCTGATGTTCAAGTATGGTGCTTGCCAGGCTCCAGTTAGTAAGGAATGGTCGAGCCGAATGGATAAGTCGAAGGGTTTGAGGCGTGGCAAGCTAGGTTGCAAATTCCGGAGAAACTCCGGTCGGAGTTTCTGTTCCATAGCTGATTCCAAAGTTTTTTGGCCCGGAATGTTCCGATTGAGGTTTCGCCGCTCCGACAGTTTTTCACTGATGCACTTTCACACATCGGCCGATTTGAACGCCCCCCACTGCGAAGCAGGCCTAATACGTTCGGAGAGGGCTTATCTATTGTTTTTGAGCCTTTGCACCTCAAAGAGAAGCCAATATCGAGGAAGTTTAAGTTGAGTTGCCTTCAAGTTGAAGAAAAACGACCGAAACCGAGACCGCTCCGCCGGGACATTAGGCCTCATTCACCCATTAGCGACTGGAACCGTGACCGGAATTTGCAACCTAGGTGGCAAGGAGGGCGCAATGTTGTGTACTTCTGTTTTGACTTGTGTTGGGCTGTCAATGAGTTGAGCAGTGGGAAGGATGCGTTGGAGGACCTTGGCTATGCCGTCTCTGATGGAGGTACTTGCACGCGTCTTGTGGTTTGAGGTGCATCCCAGGCAGTGGTCACCACATAGGTGGTATGGGAGGTGGGAGGGCGTTGCTGGGCATGGGAGGTGGAAGGCAGGGCCAAGGGCACTTCTGGACGGCCTGGCGTTTTAAGTTTTTATGCGAAGTCCAATAAGAGTTACGTGCAGTCCAAATTACTTACTGAAATAAGGCTCTCAAGAGAATTAACAAAGGCTTCGCAAAGAATATACATTGAGAAGTTGATTGATTACTTACTTCTGAAAATCTTTCTCACAGAGTTGCTCAGAGTGTCTTCAGTCTTCATTCAGAGAGTCAATCTTTGACATGCTTACTTTTGCGTGGGGTTGTATAATGTACTGTCATGTAGCAGCAGCAGGCAAGCAGGCAAGCAGCCAGCCAGCAGCAGTAAGGCAAACCACGTTACTTCTTAACCTCAAACCTCTCAATTGTAACCTCATCTTTCATCATGCAGTTCAACAAGCTCACTCTCGTAATGGCCTTCATTTTCATTGAGCCTACCGCTGGTCACGTCGCTTGCAATACCACAGCATCAAAGAAAGGTGCTGCTGATGTAAGAAGCATGCATCTAGTTCTCTCTTTTAATGACCTGATATTTTGCAAAGAAGAGCTTACTTTTATAACACAACTTCCATTCATATTCAGTTTGATTGTGCCTTTGCAAACCCGGCAATCAAGCAAGCCAAAGATGGAAAGGAAGAAACCACTGTTGCTTTGGAAAACATGAGAGGTTCCTTGCGGCTGTCAAATCCTTTGCGAGCAGTGCAGGTAAGTTTTACCAACAGTACCTGGTCCAGCCCTCAAGTCCATGTTTTGTGAGATGGATGGTGACCTTATCGAGCAAATGGAGGAAACTTGCTCCTAGGAAGCTCACGAGGCTGCATGCTAATACAGCTGCACTTTTTATGCAGGGATTTTTGGATGGGTACTTGGACAAGGCTGATTTTACATTAGTGATTTGCTGTTTTAGATTACACAAAGTAGTATTAATCACGTTTCATTATAGTTATATAGTTATAGTTATCATCGCTTCCACTAAGGGTTTATGCGCCTGTATTCGAAAAGTCTTTTTTGTGACAGAGTATTTTCTCAGGTCTTGTATGTGAAGGGAAAGGGGGGGATGGCATTTCTGAGAAAGGATACTGAACTCTCTTTTTCACTTTTCATGCCACATAAATCTAAACTGTATGATCGAGGTGGAAGTTGTCGGTGCAGGCGTTACATTCAATGATCACTATGGACACTTGATTAAGAAGGATGCAGTGGAGTTCCTTGCCTAGATAGAGATAGAGATTATTTGCAAAAGAGTGGTTTAGCATCCTGATTTATGCTTTATGTTTAGCATTCTGCTATAAGGGACGACGTGATCTTCAAAGACTACTATGGAAACATGATTGTGATGGGTTTTCATTGCCTGATTTGCAAAAGACATTTAGTAAACATTTGGCAGTACACTGATAATTGTCTTACAAGTCAAATCAAGTCATAACAATCAAATCCATCTCTCTCTTTCTTCATCACTAGATAACTCATTCGATGAAAGTGGAGTATTCGTTGATTGTGATCGGTTCGAAATGATAATATCTTTGATTCGGTACGGCATGGGTGTGATGCTTTCTTGGTGCAGGATCCCACTGATTGATGAAAAGTTAGCTCATAAACGGTGATGATATGTACCACCCATTGAATGATCTACCAACTTGCAGATAATATCAGATAATGGGGGTACCCCTTATCTCCCGGCGGCAAAAATGTCATCAATCAATCATATTTAACATTCTTGTTT
>JALLPI010000221.1:0-25751 GCA_036939935.1 Cyclotella atomus | reverse complement strand
GCAGAACTCAGACAACGCATCCAAACCAAACCAACGTTTCACATAGCGCTTGTCGGCAAGGACACAGGCAACGGATTGGATGAGCTCTTTGTGAGCAATAGGAAGGCTCATGGCATAAAAAAGACGAAAGGAGAGCAAGAAGGAGCTGCAGAGCAAGGCCCCGAAGTCAGCAATGTGTTGAGAGTTGAGAGTGTGCGAAAACGCAGAGAGAGTGATTGGCATCGGCTTGATGTCTGAGTGCCAGATAGTCCGGTATCCAAGACTCCCAACAAGATTTCTCAATAAATAGACCCCCTCCACAATCGGTCGAAGATGTTTTGGATTCGCATGATAAAGAGCTTTCCAAAACGTCTTCAACCGACCGCAGAGAGCAAATAGAAGCCGAGAAGTGAAACTACTAGCTTCACTCTAGTTATTTTGGGGCATTTTCAAATTACTAGTTAATTTTCATTTTTCAAGGGCGCTGGGGCGTGTAAAGTTCTTCAGTTACATACAAGTGAAGATCAGCATGGACTTAGGTGCATAAGATGATGCACGTTAGCTCTTCCAACAGGAAGTACACCTCAGCTTGCTTCGTTCAACTCAGCGGCAGGAAGTAGGTACCGAACGTAAGTACGTTCCGTATCTACTAAACCGACCCACACCGGTACGGTCGCCGGCCATCAACCACATCAACACCACCACATTCCACATTTCCGATTCGCCTCATCTCTCATGATTGAGATGGCCCTTCTGATTGATATTGATCCTTCACTTAGATAAACTTGGAGCAATGGACGATGACAGTAACGACAGTGCCAGCCATAACTCGACATCGGTGGCAATCAACGATGTTGACAATGGAAATGGACAATACGAAAGTCGCAAGCCGAAATGGTGGACGAAACTTGCCCGTAGAAGAGGAACAAGGTCCCAACGGCAAGCCATACAGCGAATGACTAACTGCGGTTATTTCCTGCCGAAAGAAGTCTTGGCTGATTTCAGCCGCATTAATAATCGATCAAACAAGTCTGGTGGCGTAGATGCATCAGTCAATGTTAACCTGTCGATAACTGATGATTGGAAGAGAGGTTGGTGGAACCGAGTACTTGCCGTGAAAGAATTGAATGATGCTCCTACAGACTGTGCAATCGACACCAGCATTGTCATGGATGACCGGAATCAGAAGTATGCTTCCAAATTTCAACACATGAATGAGTTCACAAACATTAGGCCAGCAAGACAGTACAATCAGGTGTGGCTGGAAATTGGCTTTGGTAATGGAGCCAATGTATTTGCGAATGCATTAAACAATCCAGATACATTATATATTGGCTCGGAAATCCATCAACCTGGATTAGGTACTATGGCACAAAAGATCGAAACTGATGATTCTGTACAGAACATACGTATTCTCCCAGGTGATGGAATAAAGCTACTCTATCATTTACCAAACAAATATCTGGATGCAGTTCTTATTACGTTTCCCGATCCATGGCCAAAGGAGTTTCATGCTAGATGGAGAGTAGTACAGACTGAAACGATAAAAGAGATGAAACGTGTATTAAATGCCTATGGGCGTGTGTTTGTTGCAACTGATGCAGTTGGTTTCAATGATTGGTCACGTATAATCTTTACAAATGAAAATGATGATTGGAGCGAAGTCATTCCATGTCCACCAAGAGAAAAGTGGCTACCAATTGTGAGTTATTACGAAGAGAAAGGATTAAACGAAGGACGGCACACTATGCTGCAATGTTGGCAAGTGATAAAGTGAAAGTGATGTTAAATGAAAAGCTCCATTTTATCTTTTTACTTATCAATACTCAGACATAATCAAAGGTACTAATTACCCAAGCACATGCAGTCAGGATGAAAGGATGGCAAAGCATCTTCCGCTTCATCCTCTGAAAGAGTCTCTTCCAGGATAGCTCCCTCTTCCAAATACAGAGGATTGACGGTAGGTTTTGGGCGTGGGCGTCTGTTTGACACCAGTTCTGTGCTCGCGCTTGAAATACTGTTACCATAAAAACTTTGTTGCGCATCAATATCATGCGGATCATCGTCAGAAATATCTAGCTGAATTGCATTCTCGACTTCACTTGGCATCGCCCCGGATTTCTTAGCTCCACCGTTTTCATATTTTCGCTTTAGCATGAATACGCTTAGCCCAACTACTACTACTGCCACTAATCCAACGCCAAACATGCCTATGATTGATGCAATTGACTTTGATTCTGCTTGTGGTTCACTTCTTGCCAACATGTTGATCTCCGTAGTGGTGCGACTTTTGATAAAATTTGTTTCCAGTACAGAATCCGAGGTGATAGATTTAGAGCTCATTCCTTTTGCAATCAGTCCACGAATAGATTGTGCAACTTGGTCTTCCATAGTTGAGTCTCCTGAATAGTATGATGTGACATATCCTTTGATAGGATAGCATTCAGATGAGTCATATACTGAAATCATGCTTTCGTTGCAAACAGCTGCTGGTTCAAGAGAAACAAGTCAATTCAGTATCTGGTAATATTGGTTCATAACCAAAGCAATCCACTCATAGCCTTACCTCTTTGATTCAAAGAATCCTCTGGTGTGGAAGACATTTTCTGCAACACAACGCTTTGGGCAGTTTGTTGCTGCAGCTGTCTTGTACCTAGCACACAGCCTGATGACTCGAGAGCATACCCCAAATATGAGAGCAACGAGCTTTCGAAATCTTTCAGTGTTGCATCAAAGTCTGACCCTGATTGTAGCGTCAAATCATAATCAAACTCGATGACTTGTTTGATCTGATTGGATTCGGCTTCAAATTCATCACCATGTGTAGCTAAATTGCCAGAAGAGCAGATGACAGACGTCGTGTCTACATTGAATGCAACGCCTTTGATTACAGTAGCTTCATCTTCATCGTTGGAATTGTCTGATTTTGTACCTTCGTATTGAAGGAAAACATCTTCGATTGACACGCTGTCTACACCAGCCTGGAGCTCGTCACTAACAGCAGCATCTTTCTCTGCGCCTTCATTAGCAGCAGTGGTTTGCTCAATTTCAGAACCAATATATCCATCGAATGTGTCTTGTTCACCAGCCGTATCTTCGTAGTTCACGCCATCCGTGAACACATCCCCAAATAGCAACATATTGAAATCATTAGATAAGGTAGAGTTTGCACCAACTGCCCCGGCGGACTCGGCTTTAGTTCTACGATCATCGATCTGCTGTAATGTTTTCTTTGAAGTAGTAACTGTCATAATGGATGGTCGTCAAATAATAACTGTGGTAACCCTTTCTCTCTTCCCCAATGTTTTGTGTGTGTTTTGCTGTCTCTGAGAATCTAATCCATCCCACCAATGCTGCTTGATGGGTCGATGGGTGAGTGATGTTGGCAGCACTCACATGAGTGCGTTCAAACTTTCAAAATAGGCGACCCCAATTGATGCCAACTCAAATATGATAGCCTCCTTTGTTGTCACAAATCCAAAAATCTTCAGGCGCTACACATGAGAAGAGGCGAGCATCAAGATAGCACCATGAAGAGTCATATCACCCTGCTCATTATTGGGCTGCTGCTATTTGCAATGTCAGACTCAACTTATGCATCCCCTGCAAAGCAAAAGGAGAGAACTCACTACGAAGTCCTGGGCCTTACACAAGATGCATCTCTCCAAGACGTCAAAAAGGCGTATCGCAAACTTGCAGTGCAACATCATCCTGATCGCAACCTGGGAAATGAAGAGGAAGCCACAATCAAGTTTCGTGAAGTAAACGAGGCATATGAAATCTTAAGTGATGAGCAATCGCGAAAACAGTATGATAAGATGTTGAGGTACGGAGGAGGGGGAGGAGGTGGCAGCGGTGGTGGTCATACGTTCAACTGGTCTACCGGCGGTGGAGCGAGGGAGAGACGTGAATTCAAACATCGTGATCCGTTTGCACAGTTCAATGATGTGTTTAAGAACGACCCTTTTTTTGCGGAAGCCCGCAAGAGTATGGATGACTTGTTTGACAAGCACTTTTCTTCGGTTTCAAGTGAGACTGGCAAAGAGGCGCAGGTATCGAGCGGAGGTTTCTGGAATAAATTGAAAGCTTTCCTGCCTGACATACAAATCGAATCTGAGGTTACAATGGGTGGTAAAACAACACGTACTTCACGAAACTTTGGGAATAGTAGAAGCAGCAGTAGTGGCCGTAGCACCTACACGTCAAGAAGCACAAGTACTACAATTGAGAATGGACAACGGGTTACAACACGAACTCTCGAAAAAGATGGCAATAGAATAGAAGAAAAGTATATCGGTAAGAAGTTGATTGAGAGAAAGATCAACGGCATAAAAGAGGATATAGGGAGGATTGATCAGGGTGAATTCTAAAGAATGGTCTGCGATGCATCCTCTGGAGCTCGATTCAATGTGATTGGTTAAACATTTTATTTAAGATGCATGGTCGTGTTACTTCTTCCTACTGTTTTTGCGCAGCATTTGCTCCGTGTACTTCCAAATGGCGATGGCTCCAGTGACATGTACGTTGAGGCTTCGAATGATGCCTAGTTGAGGTATCTCAATACACTGATCAACTACGGACAAAAACTCGACAGGAATGCTAAGGAATATGTACAGAATAACGGTTAGGTGCATGTTATAAAGTGTGAGCACGATCAGACACGTCACAAGCTCACCCTTCCTTTTCTTTCCCTAGGAGAAGAACAGTTTTGTTAGGGAATTTAGACTTGGTGATGCATTTGCTTGATGAAGTCTGCTCAAGGCCTACTATGCTGTATCCCTGAGACTTCCTGTTGTAGAGCCAACTCAGCAGTTCATCCTCTTTGCATTCTTCCATCTCGATCCAATCGTTTGCACTGGCAGATATTGTTTTGAAGTCATCTTGCTTTCTCACCAACAGATTTGGCATGACGAGTGTGCTTGCAGCAAAGATTTCAGCGGTACGAGCCAAGCCCGCAAGATTTGGCACCTTATCCACAAGTGTCGCACATATGATAAGGTCCTGCTTCTTTTTCCCAGCTGCGTTGAAACGCTTTTGATCCTTAATTGATTGTATGCTCAAATCTAATGCATCTAGTGGTAAGATTTTGCGTTGGAAGTTTACTAACTCTGCCTCGTCGTGCACTTCTGTTTCATCTTGTACTTTTTGGTTTTCATTCACTGACAAATCCTCTATCTGCTTCCATAATGGCGCATCTTCTTCGTGAAGCTCGGCGTAAACTTCAGCTAGGCAGTCTTTGATTGCATCAACCAAATGTTTAGGACATGCCTCTTCACCTTCGTCAACTGGAATAGAGAGCAACCCATCGAGTGAACATGCACCATCTACATCATACGAATCAAAAAAGTTGGCTTGCTTGGCCCTTAGCCTTGACATTTCTGCGTTGTTCTCGAGGAACTCATAGATGGAAGTAAGAACAGCATCATCTTTGCACTTGTCTTCATACACAACATCAGAATCGACATCCACGATCATTGGAATTAGTTTGTGTACAAGAAGCTGGGCAATCGCTCTCGAGAATCCTAAAGGAAAGACATGATCACTGTTCACTGAGTAAACAAATCGTCATCGATGTGAACATAGAACCGCACACGTACCTTGTGTGCTTGACAGCCATGGAATTGCCCCACATAATACATCTTTAATCTTTTGATCACTAGAGCTCTGGAAAAATGCTGAACTATACTTGCCAACAATGACATTTCCACCCATCACCATAAGAGAAGATACATACTGAAGCGAGAGGTCGGTGCGATTGATCTCTCGAATGTAGTGGGTACCAAAAATATCTGGATGGCTACGTGTGCACTGGATTGCAAATCTGAACAAACGGCGGTATATCATTAGCAGAACCAAATCAAACCGACACATTTAACAGTGTATCAACTCCTGGCCACTTACACTTCAATGAAATATCTTACTGTGCCGTGTGTGTTGTGCTGCATTGCTTCAAAGAGCTTGGGTGCAATTTGTCTTGCCTTGCTCTCTGTTATGTACTGTTTCAATAGACACAACGCTTGCCACGATCGAGTAGCTCGTGCATCTGGTTCCAGAGATAGAGAGAGGAAGACGGTGAGGAGAAATGCTATTGATGGAAATGGTATCACGAAGTACATACTTACACTCTTCACTGCCAGTGATGAAAGGCTTGCCAACAGCTGGTCCTTTGCATCCAATATCTAGCAACCCATCAATGATATAATGCACTAGCTCGTTTAATACAGTATCGGAGATAGATTCCAACGGAGGAAGTTTTGATAGAAAAACTAAAACAAAGGCACGAGTGATACTTGAGGCATCGGTACTCTTTGGCAAAAGACCTTCAACAGAAACTTGATAGGAAGACTGGTGCAAAGCACTATCATCAACTTTTCCCTCTTTGTATAGAAGTAGGTCTATGATGTGATCACGGTAAGGAATCGCTAAAATACCTGCTTCCCTAGAGCCTTCTTCCCCGAGCCATGCTGAAGATATGATGCTGACAGCAGTCTTACATATATGTGGCTTCGTAGTGCCAGCCATTTTAAACAGCTTCTCGAAAGCACGGACAATGGGCATGTGATTCTTATTTCCATTGATGGACGCAGTTTGATATTCGTCTCGGAGTAACTTGGGGCTGAAGATAAGCTTGCATATCTCATGCAGCATATACACCCAATTCAAGCTCGTGTTCTCCTCATCCAGTATCGCAAATAGTGTATCGGTAATAGTTTGGAGAGATGTCAACATATCTTCACCTTGTGACTCAGTGACATACCTCCCAGACGCCACTACTGATCTGAACAGTGGCGTGAGAGCAATGACAGGAGTTGCATCCACTGAATCTCTTGCAACTTTGATAACATTATCACACAAATTGAGTAGATTTTCATTGTGCTCCGAATCTTGCTTTGTGATGATTGGGATCAGAAGTGACAAGCAGCCCCTGGATGTTTAAAGGAGTTGGAAATGTCGAACAACTGCGAGAGGAAGTTCAGAAACCAAACACAGATACTCTCACCATTTTGCATACTGGAATACTGATCGTAGGGCTTGCTTTGTGTCTTTTCTAGCATTCAATCCACTAATGAGGTTTGTGAAGTCAATATCGAGCATTGTTTGACAAGTGTTGATCATTTGAAGAGACTCGTCATTCACAAACTCAGCACCACATGACAATGCAGCATAAAGAAGAATCTGACTTTCAATCAAGTTGCTACCCTCATTTGACATAGACTTGATTGCTTTGTGCAAAGTGCTGTTTCCTACCAGAGGTATTGCCACACTCGACGGGTATGATTTGTGCAACACTGTAATTTGATCAATGAGACTTGCAACGAGCGTGGACAAAGCACTTGCCTCTGAAGATCGATTTGCTCCAGACATATTGCTGCCACCTTTTGTACTGATCATTGATGCCGACACAAGAGCGAGTTGTGACATGATGAAACCAACTGCGTTGTGCAAGATGCTCTCGACATTAGGCGGTGGCGGCAATAAAGACTGGTTTTTGTCTGCGACCAAGTCGCCGTTTCCCATCCCACTAAGCACCTTTTCTCGGCAGCCAAACTCCAGTAATATCATCGACCTATTGGCTTTGCAAAAGGAGGCCGATGTGTGATCATTTGATGGGGTGCCTTGTAATCCTTTGAACACCGCTGGCCACAGTATCTCGCTGGCATTGCCTTTCAACGATGCCAAGGTACATAAAGCCATTCCGGTTTCTCGTTCTGCACTGTTGACACCAGACAACCAGTCACAGCCTTCAAATGCCAATAGATCGCCTATAACAAATGCACCAGCGCAGGCTTGGGCAACAGATTCTGTCCATGTTCCACTGCCAAGTTTTTCAAGCCACGCAGTCAAAGCAATCCGGGCATTTTGCTGAACAGATGTGTGTTTGTCATTACGCTCTTCTGGTGGGTACAATGCAAGAATCTGTAGAACAAGGTTGATATCTGGCTTCTCCCATGGTTTTGTATGTTGTAGAGCTAAAGCCAAATCACGCTTCAGTGCATCTTGCAATGTCTGAGGTGCACCACCCGACGAAAACTGGGCAAGCATTGCTCTTATCGTGTCTCTCACATTTTCTTCCTCGAAGGCCGGACTTGGCAATGATGTATAAGTTATTGATTGAAGAGCACTTGCCACTGCATGGAAGAAGGTTACCAAGGATCGAGCTTTGGCTCCTTTGATAAGATTTGAACCAAACACGTCCTTAACAAAGTCATTCAATCGGTGCGACTCGTTCACATCATTTAATGCAAGAGTGATGGCGTAGTTCGATAGAAAATTGCTTAGCATAGGTGTGATACTTTCGCTCTTCAAAGTACCGTCCTGGTCTATCTGCATATTCGTGCCCACTTTTGTTTGCAGGATCGAGTCATATGATACAATCACTACATCCATCACAAATGATACGGAGACGACAGAAAGAGGCGCAGATTGCAAGTTTGATAGGTCGCCGGTTTCTTTCTTGATCTTCCATTTGCTCTTTGGCTTGTTCATGAAGACTTTGCGGTCACCGTGGTGGTCGGTATCCTCCTCGCTAGCTGTTTCTGGGACATTTGGATGTATCCCTGCATCTCCTTTGAGCAATCGGTAAAGTGCAAGCTTTCTTAAAGTGGGAGCTTCAGACAAGAGTACTCGCTTCAGGATGGATGCAATATCTTCCCAAACAAGCTCAGGCAAATGATCGAGCGTTTCCTCGTTTGATTCGACCCTTTCTTCATTCACCACACTAGCAGCAAGCTCTCGAAGTGTTGGCCACACCTGATCAACAAGGTGGAGTTCAATCTCCATTTCTAGCATCTCGAATACAAGCACATACTTCATCCAAAGATCAGCGCATTGTACATCGTCACGAGTTTCCTCGCTGTTGCACTTTTTGCCCCTCTTACCTACTGACTCTCGCTTCAGCCTCTCTCTTTCGTGTTCTACAAGAATTCTCACGCAGTGAGCAGATCGTCTACGAAGAAGTTGATCTGTGGGTACATCTGCGGTACTAGCAGTTGACTTGGTTTCACGTGACAACAATGAACTACCACGTCCTCCACTCTCACCGCCGTCTCTGGAAGAGCCAGAAAAGTTTGGCGAATCGTCGCATCTACCAAGGCAAGTACGGAGAAGATTCCATATACTAGATTGCAATGCTGGGCGGCAGAGTTCGTTGTTGTCGTGGCCAATAGTGGGCAGCTCCTTGGAGAGGAATGTAGGCAGTACAACACATAAAATTGCTGTTGCTGAAAGTGGTGCAGTATGATTCCTGGAATAAGTAGTATTGAAAGGGCGAGTTTTATCAAGCTTTAATACAGGTGGAAGGTAGCATGGAAATGCACTTACCAGTTCTTACATCTCCTTCTTTTCGCACCATCCATTTCAATCACTTCGGATGAATATGGCGAGAGTAGCATTAGTATCTCATCCCATAGCTCAATTGACCTCTCATCAGCCACGCTACTTGCGCCAAACTTGGCTTTTGTGTCATTAGACGGAGGATACAGCTTCAATAACAACATTCCAGTAATTACACGCAGTGCTTCCACAGACAACAATGGAGGGTGTGATTTTTGATCCTCCACAAGATCATAGCATATTCCACGTAAAATGATCACAACAGACTGATGCATTGCGTTACTGGCAATGTTTTTCACATGTAGATCGATAGCACCTGACCCCTTTGCAAGCTTGGGTATGATATCAAATAGATGAATCAGTACTGAGCATACTACATTGATCTTCTTCTGGCGTGCCGTGACATTTGGAGTACAGGTTGCGCTTCTGATTGATTGAGTGCACAGCTCACAAGTATTTTTGACTCGCTCTTCAACCCCATCCTTTGATGGCATTGAAGAAGCAGTCAGATTTAGCACTGCCTCTCTGAGCACATCATTCTTCATCAGCAATGGAACTTGTGAGGCATCTGGTTTTCCTAGCAGCAAAGGCAGAATTATGCTGTTCCAACCTGTCAACACATCAGATTGCAGTAGATGCAATAAAAATTGAATAGCCATCAAGGCATTTGTCGAAGAGACTTTCCTCCATTTTTCTTGGCTGCCACGAAAGCTTTTGGGACGTTCTTCAAATGTAGATGGGGAGAGAATGTATGACAGAACGATTGCTGGTTCATCTGATGTATCTGCGGTTTTCAAGTCATCGGTACTTTGAACTATGGAACCTACCAGAGCCGCCAAGTCAAGGCCCTTTGCTGCACTTCCCAGATCAAGTGAAAGAAGTAAGGCATTGTGAACAGCAGCAGCCCGTTTCAATAGGGCAGCCTCTTCTTCATCATATGCCTCTTCTTCAATCTCTCCCTCAATTTGAGCTTCATCATTAGGAGCAGCAACCTCTCGTTCATCATCGCTACTCTCATAGCCACCCAGCATACCAAACAGATCATCATCGTCCTCGCTTTCCTCTTCGCTTTCTTCTACAGATTGAGGCGCTGCCTTGGCTTCAGGTGGAGATGCTGCATCGAGGGCAGCTGACTTCCAATCAATGACATTGCTTTGATGGAGGAGCTGTGTGGAACGATTTAGGAGTGTGGTGAGGCTGGCTAGACATTCCATGGCTACCATTTTGATTGGCCGTGCGACAAAGAGGTTGAGATTGTCGTCTTACCTGTCGGATTATTAATTTCTACATAAGCCGAGATATGATTAGCTTTGGATTCAAAAGGTCTGATAAAGATATTGCGTGACGTGCATTGATTTGAGAGCAGACACATCAAGCAATGAAGAAACTGATATCCAAGCTTACTCTTCTGTTAGCCTGCTGTCTCCACACAGCACTCAGCTTCAGTTCCATTCCATCCAGCGACATCAAAATAGTAGGTCTTCCAGGAGGTAACATCGAATCACTTCCAGGAATGTACGTCCAATCCTTCCAACGATGGATAGTTCACGAAGACAACACAAATAAGGACGAATGCATATTAAACATTGAACCAATGGAAGGCACCGGATATAAAAATGAAAATGAAGAGGGGTGGGTGAACCCTACATCCACCAATGATTTATGGTGGCCAGCCGATGTGTCGATTGTACAAACTCGTCCCATGCTAAATGTCTTATTCAAAAGTGGTGTGCTTTCCTATATCTCCGTGGGGTTGGATGTGCGAGTTCCTCACTTGGATGAAACGGGTACAACTGTAACTTGGAGGAATTATGGATTAAAGACTCAACCGATTGCAAGGCAATGGACCACATTGGACATTGCCATGGAGAAATTGTTTCACGTGGAGGGTTTTGTACTCTACAATACTAATGATGAAGAGAAGGAAAATGAGCAAGAGGAAATGTTTGAAAGCAGTGTGTATGCAGAACCAATTCTGGAGAAGGTGGCCACCTTTATAGCACAGATGGATCAAGATTCTCCTTTGTCCAAGGGTTTTCATATTGTTAGTTTTCCAATGTCCAAGTTGTGGGTGGATTTGCCTAGGCCCAAAACAACGAGTGCAGATGCTGACAAGGAGCCAGTAGCGGCTTACAAACTTGTTTGTTTTGCAACATCTGAACCATTTGCAAGTAAGCTGTTAGGAATGGATGAAGGATTGTTGGAGATGTCGTCTACTTCTGTCTTGGAGGTTGACGTTAGTTTAACTGAAGAGGGTAGCAAGTCACAGTATTTGCCTGAGGTGTACAAAAGGTTGTATCTAAAGCAATAGTAAGCTACATATGCTACTGCTTATTGATATTGGTTCAAAATTACTGTAATGCTATTATACAGTTGTGTTACTTGCTTGAATACAATGATCACTAACCATCTTGTTTGCGCTCCTCTTTAGCTAGCAAGGTCTCTACAATATGATCTAGCTTTCCATTTCGAAAGCCTGGCAATGCAGCAAGTAGGGCTTCCGTTTCTAGCCATTCCAGAGTGTTCGACGCATCTCTAACGTACTGGTCAGATTCATGGTATGAAGACGATCTACGTTCGATCATCCTTGCCAATGCTCCTTGTGGATGTGAGATGACTTCTTCTTGTGCTTTTTTCTTTGCCTCTCTTTTTCCGGTCACCCAGGCTGCAAATTTCTCCCGTTTTTTTAGTTCTTTGATCACCACACTGCTATCAGCACCAATGTAAGATGACTTTATTTTGACAGGTTTGTTTAGAACATCTGTTATGTCGTCGTCTCCGCCGGGAAATAGAATCTCGGCGACTCTTTCGCCTGGAATACTTTTGCTATCAAATGGCAAGCCTGCAATTGGAGCCAGAACATCAAATGCAGCAGCTGTGGATTGGTTAGTTTATGAGATTGGTGTTGAAGAAGTGATGAAAATATGAAATCTTACCATAGCCATGGCGCACAGCTCTCAATACCTCTTCTCTGTCTTGTGACAATGTTGGCAGCTCAGGTGTTCCAATGGGCAAAGAAATAGGCAGTAAATGAGCTCGTTTCCATGCATCGATAGAAACTTCGTCCGGTTTGTCTGTACCAAAAAGTAAGGCTGTTGGTGGAACCTTCACGCCTTTTGGATGGGCAAATTGGGTATCATTTCTTGCGATTGAAATCCCCTGAGCGAGACCCTCATTGAGAGTCAACACATCTTCGATGTATCTGTACTGACTACCTCCACTGGAAAACAGCTTTGCAACGTTGTTCATACCATGCTTACGAAAGTAGATTGGCCCAATTACTCTTTCATAAAGATGCTGCCTTGTTTCTACTACACATCCGTCAGGTCGAGAACGGAGAGCGAGAACATGTGTCGCGCCTGCTTTCTCGACAGCAGACCTATATGGAATGGGCTCTGCATTGGAAATGAGGAGTAATAAGAACGTTAGCCTCGCATGTAATGAACTGATGCACGTTTTTTACCAAACATACCATAACAAAATGCGTCGTAACAAAGATGAGAATTCTCCTTCTTTTGATTTTCCAATGCTTGTTGCCTCCGAGGTAGAAATCTAGGAAACTTAGTATTACTTTCGATGAACTTGCGCCTGTTTTTACTCCTTATTAAGTTGATAGGTGCATTCCCAATCCCTGGAACGAGCATACTCGCTAGTAGTATCAAATGATGAGCTGTGTTGTTTATGGGGTGGTGATAGCATGCTTTGCTTAACGATGCTCACCTTCTAAGCAAGGGAATAAACCGTTCTTTCCTTCACCATTGACTCGCCCAGTGGGCTCATAGAAACTACCGCCTTGCTGTGTTGGTGGTGCTACTCTTTTTCGTCTGTTCACAAGCCCACCCATGGCATTGGTGCCCGGTGGTAACACTGTGTCTCTATAGTCTGGTTCCTCGGCAAAGAGCACATTATAGGCTGCAGAATATAATGCAGATGACGATCTCTTGACTATGTTCCAGACACGAAGGTACCAGCTGCGCGATTTGTTTGGTTTGGTTTGAGAGCCGTTTACAAGATCTGGGGACAAGCCAAAGAAGTCCCCATCTTTAGAGTTAAACGCGATCGTTTCCATTTCACCTGAGCCACCTTGTGATACAGCAGAAGCCACAACATACAACGGCTGCTTCTTGTCATTAGCTTTGAATGCCTCGATATCGAAAGGCCGCAGTCCATCTTGACGTTCAAAATGGATGAATAAGTTGAGAATGTGCCATCAATAAGTGCGTGCACCAAGTGGAGCGATTCCAATTACTTACGAGTTTCGTCCATAATGCCATCCAACACATATGTAAGATTCATGCCAGGCTTTCTTCTGAAGTATTGACCCACCGAAGTTGCCAGATCAAGCGCTTGGTTTGCATATCTCATTCCAAAAGAAATAGGCTTTGATATGGATTTTTGAGCAGCAGAGCGGGTTCGAGATAGCAAATACTGCATTGATTCAAAAAGTAGTCCATCATAATGATCATCTGCCCATCGAGATCTTCGTCGTGGCTCTGCTGAAATTCTGCCCATGGCAAGTTCTACACTCGTCAATGATATTTCGTCCTCGCATATCCACATTGAAGCATTGCCGGCATCAATTTCATTGTTTGGCACATCATCAACCAACTCGCATACTGCGTCGCTATCATTAGGGCCGTTGCTTTCAATCTCTTTTCCATCAGATTCATCATAACTGTGCACGAGATCTGCGAGCCAGTCTACGCCCACATTTATCAAAGTTCGTTTCTTGCTGGCAAATTTGCTGCCTGCAGCAGGCATGATGTCAGTATAAACATCAGTACATAGTTGTCTTGACACAACATATGCGCCAATAATTGCCCCAGCAGATGAGCCGTGCACTGAATCAAAAGTATCGAGTAAGTCCAGAGTAGACAATGCTGTCGCCATACCTGCAGAGACGGCCCCTCTCATACCACCGCCCTCGATCACCAAGGCCAGATGTGCATCATCAGTGGGCAGACGATTTCCAGGTGTCGAGTTAGTCTTCACTCGCTCTTGTACTAGTGATAGCACTGGATGATTGGAGAGCAGATCGATAGCTTGCTGATAGTAGGTTGAATTTCTATTGAAAGATGCATTACTTCCGCATGTCAGTAATGACGATAATGTCCCATTGATTACAGGATCGTGTCGTTGAAAAATAGTCTCAGCCTTTGGTGGTGCTTCTTGTTCATCTTGCTCGTTTGGGACGTCATCAATGTATAGAGAAATCCTAGCCTCGTCCAAGGTGTTTTCACTTTGTGATAAAATCTCTGAGCCTATACCATTGACTGGAAATCGAAAACCAACATCTTTAAGCGGAATCTTGTTCACTAGTACTGCATCGCGTAATTCATGAATGTTTGACACAATGACAGGGCATGTGGCTTCCTCTTTACTGGCAACAGCTTTGTTTCTTCTAATGGTTCGGTCAAGTTGGCGTCTTAAAAATGATCTTCTCTTGCTACTGGGCTCTGATTGCTTTTGATTCGATATTACTTGTGTTTCTTCTGACGCCAAGTTTCCTGAGCGATACTCTATTTCTGCGTCAATCACATTAATGGCCTGCAGAGTGAGCTGGTCTGACAAATTTAGTGCAATGTTTGATGTGATGTTCGGTACAGCTATAGCAACTTCTTCAGGTTGTGATGAGGCCAGAACCAGAGATGAATTTGTTTCGTTTATAATACAAATGACATCGTCTTTTTCACTTGGTATAAAGGGCAGTATCCAAGGTGGAACTATCAAAGGCCTTATACTTCGTAGGGTAGATGCTAACATAGATCTTTTGGAGATTCGCGTTACGTTTGTTGCTGCTGCTGAAGCTGATAGTTCATCAACTTCATTATTTGTAGTCCGGTTTGCATCATATAAAACAATACCGACTTCAGACTGTTCAGGCAGTTGCAATTGAAAATCTTCTTCGTTATCAATCTGCTTATATTCTCTTGGACTGGATTGGTATTGAGAATTGTCTGATGCAGAAGCATCATGATCAAATGCAGTTCTCCTGGACCAAAATTGCAAGACATGAGCTGATTTTGTGTGATGAATATGTGGCCTGAACGCATTCTGAAGATGGGTGGACTTATCATCATTGTTCACAGAAGGCATTGACTGAGGCAGACAAACAAATGCCATATTGCAATGCTGTTGGCGTTGCTGCCCGTGCCACTTCGCTGGACTCTGACTACATGCTCTTGCATCAATCAAAGCAAGGTTTGCAAACATGGAAATCAGAAATGCAGATAGGATAAGCATTGCACGTCGGTAGAACATGAGACAATATTTGTGCCTTTGCCCTGTTGTGCTCGGAGAGGAGTTGAGTTCCATTTGCAATGAAGATAACTTGGCGCAGGCAAACTCTAAATCACTTTCAATCTGTTTAAGTTCTTCTTGAATAGACTTTGTAGAAATGTATTATGCACAATTGCGTGGGGTGTGGGCGTGTGATGTCATCTCATCTTGGACAACAAACTAACGGTCGAATCTTCGGGAAGTGGCTATCACATTTATTGCTGTCAGAAACGACTTTTGTTTGGAAGATTGCCGTGCACTTTTTCAAAGGGATGGAGCTGATAGAGGGCTCTTCGTAAAAACGTCGTTCCTGCGGACTTTCTTCATCATTGTTTCTCTCCTAGCACCGCACCAACCTCACTACCTATGTAATACTTAACTAATCAGAGGCAGGAGCTAACAATAGCCACGAGCGAAGTGGAGTTACTCTAGAGAGGTGCCGCTCTGCTGGGATGCCAAGACAAATTAGAGTGAATTGATCATTAATCTCTCACAAAACACAAAATGAACGGTGCGCCAGCCACCCGATACGTGGCCGAGGAAGAGATCAATCTTAGGACGGTCACATGCCCACCTCCCAATCCATTCTTAGACACAGCAAAAGTTTCTGAAAATCATGAAAAGAACTCACTTGAGTTCGAGTATATTGAACACGAGAGGATAAACAATGGTGGTTCGTTTGAACTAGTGCCTTTATCTGAGGAAGACGACAATGAGGCAGAAGTGTTTGATAATGACAAGCACCGGTCTTCAGCATCTACTGCACCGTTTTCGGAGGATGATTATCATACTTCTGGAACTATGTTACCTAAAAGTGTGTACCAATATATTTATCCACCAAATGTGCCTCGGACAGTACAACTGTTTCATCCAGAGAATATTGCAGTACCGGCGTGCTATCTCCTAGTAGGTCTTTTGCAAGGGTTGTCAGGGCCGTTTTGCAATGTTTATCCTTTGGATCTCAATGCATCTGAAGCACAACAAGCGACAATATCATCATTGAAAAGTCTACCATCTACATTTAAGCTTGCATTTGGGTTCTTGAGTGACAATATTCCCTTGGCAGGATACAGGCGAAAAAGTTATATGTTGATAGGTTGGGCAGTCACAAGTTTGAGTATGTGCTTGCTACTGCTGTTTTCGGATTTAAGCATGGAGGCAGTTGAATTAAGTCAAGAAGAGAATGGGGAGGCAAACAATGACAGATATTTACCAGTTGCAACAGATGCTATTATCGGAGCTCCACCGTCCATCCCGTTTCTGTCATTTACCCTTCTAATGTTTGGTACTGGGTTTTGGTTTGCTGACGTTATGGGTGACAGTATTGTTGCAGAAAAAGCCAAACTTGAGCCTGAATCGTCACGTGGCCAGCTCCAAAGTACATGTTACGCATGCAGATTCTTTGGTTTGATGGTGGCCGCACCATTTTCGACAGTGATCTATAGTAGCTATGGACCTAAAGCTGTAGTGGTACTCATGGCGGGGCTTCCGGCACTAATTGTACCTCTGGTCTACATGTTGAAGGAAACAAAGAATCTACAGATTGCCAGCACAAAAGAACAATGTTCGGAGATATGGAGTACTGTTTGCTCTAGAGCAGTTTGGCAACCTCTAGGCTTTGTTTACTTATACAATGTCTTGCAAGTTGGAAATGCTGCATGGAAGCAATTCTTGAAAACAGTGCTTGGGTTCACTGCGAATCAACTCAACTCGCTATTAATTGCAGCGTATGTTTTGTTATGGGTTGGGATTATGGCATATAAGAAATTCTTTATTACATGGAGCTGGAGATCAGTCTACATCAGTACAACTTTGCTCAATGGCGTGCTATCGGCTTTACAAGTATTGTTGATCAAGGGAATCACTTTTGGTTTGAGCCCGTTTTTATTTGCCTTGGGCGACGATTGTTTTGCAGACTTCATAGGTGGTATACAGTTTTTGCCAACTACAATTATGATGGTGAGAGCATTGGTAATGCATATTGTTGCATTTGGTGATATGCAAAAGATGCACTCACATTTCTTTGGCCCTTTCACTGACTCTAGGTGCATTTATGTCCTTCTGGTTCAGAGGGTGCAAGCTACGCTATGTTTACTACAATGTCTAATTCAGCCTCCACTCTATCAGATGCGATCAGTACCTTACTGCTGGGCATTTGGGACGTTAGTAAGGAGGCTATGGAAAGTGGAGATTTACAGGGAATGATCAATCTTACAGTTTTGACAACACTTCTACAAATCAGTGGAGTTCTTTTTGTAGGCTTGTTACCACGAACGAAAGAGGATCTTGCAAGTTTACATGCAGATCCTCTTTCGGGTAGCAAGATTGGTGGCTTCATCTTCTTGTTTGTTACATTTTTGTCAGTTCTCTATGCGTTGGTAGTGGGTGTGCTCAACATTATCAAGCCTGGGTGGGCCGGTGAAAGCTAGCTATTTAAGTCTTAAAGTGGCATTAGGTATCATTGCGTACAAGAGAAGGCACACAGCTGCTTCGTGTGATTCTTGGTTTTTCTTCCTATCCTCTGTTAGTACTGATATAAATAACCAAGAGGCCTCGCTGACATAAATGTTTGATGGCTTATCCCCAATCCTAATTGATGTTGTCTTTTCATCGCCATCTCGCTCTCGTTCCTGTAGACCTAATACCTCCATTCCTGTTCATGAATTAAATATTTGTACTTATCATAAAAAGCCGCAGCCATGTCTCTTTGATCACTCTTGACTTCTTCTAAGTATTGTTGATAGGAATGAAGGGCTTGTTCGTAGTCATCTCTTGTTGCAGGCCCTAGTCTCAGAAAACAAACTTTTATGTTGTTCAGATCGCCAGCATGCCCAAAACTAGCTGCTATCTTGGCATGCTTGATGCCTTTGTCCACATTGCCAGCCTTTACCTCTAATAAGGCCAATTGACTCCTTGATCTCACATCACCACCAATTGCTGCGAGCTCACGGAAGTGTCTCGTCTTCTTATCATCTTTTTGCACGCCATGCCCTTTAATATATGCAACTGCAAGTTGTCCATATGATTTAGCTGAACCGAGCTCGGCTCCACGAAGCAATCATTGCAGCCCCTTTTCTCTTGCTTGGTCGTGTGACATTTCCAAATTGAAATTGTGGTCTCCATCGATAAATGCAGTTCCAAGTTCATAGTAAGCGGTTAAGCTGTTCAAGACTCTCCTTCTCGTTTGGTGTAGGACATCTACAAAATGGACATATAGCTTGAAAATTACACTGTAAGTTGTGTGCAAAAAGACATCCGCAGCAAATAGTTTTCCCGCAGCAAGACATATATGTTGTCCCTGATCCCGTTTCACTTTCAGGTAACATAAGGAAGCATATGGGACAGTCTTCTCTTCTCGGGGGTTGTCTGAAGAGAGCTTGTTCATGCAGGCGCAGCTCAGCCGCTCGCCTATCGCACTTCTGTTTATGTTGAGGTCAATGTGCAATTTGGCAATCCTTATTGCAGCACTTGACGAGCTTGCATGCGGCGCACGCCTTTAGTTTTGTCTTGTTGTTTTCTTTCTTGCCACAGTTGGCACATGATGTGGGCGCTTTGCTCTCGTTCTCGGTTGCGGTGCTCATGTTCTGTGATATGGGCTGCTGCTGGATGAGTGGAGTGGAAGAGAGGGGAGAGGGGAGTGGGGTGGATGCTCTCGCTACCTGTCCGTTCAATATGTAGAAGCGCTAACTTTCGGAAGGTAAATGTGGCGGGAATCCCTCTCCCTTCCTCCTATCCCTCTCCCTCTCCTTCCCTCTTCCTCTCTTAACCTTCCTACTTCTCTCCTCCTGCTCTTCCACGATACTGTAACTTACATTACAGGCTGCTTCCTCCTCCTCTCTCCTCTCCTCTCTCTCCTCCTCCTCTCTTCATGCTTGACGTGACCCTTGGTGAATTAGCAATCTTAGGTGGGCTGGGTATCGTTCTGATTGGTCGCAAAGATCTCCCTAATGCTTCTCACGCACTAGGTCGTCAAGTCGGGCGTGTCGTTGGCCTCCTTCAGGGAGCGAGGCTTCGTGCCGATCGATTTGCCACAGATCATCAGTTGAAGCAGCTTCAGAATGAATTTCGCAGCGGGCTGCGCGAGCTAGATGCCGTGAAGGCTGAGTTGGCAGGTGCGATGACGAGTACGGGACGAGGTATGGGTGCAATGGTACCTGGTGTTGATCGAAGGAAGGTAGTATCCATGAAACCTGCAGAGAGCGCTCCTTTGCCTATGAGAAGTGATGTTGTGCAACCACAAAATTTAGGTGCAGACTATCTGGCAGCAGCACAACATGCGGAGGCTTCTCAGAGTGGTGTAGATCAAACTTCTGGAGCAGACAATCTTAATTATGATCTTGCGCCAAGATCTCAAGCAGTTGCAGCAGTGGCAGAAGAAGAATGGGAAAAGCAAGGAATAGCGTTTCAGTCTATTGCTGAACGAGGGGCATTTGGATCAGTTGATGAAATAGATAGCAGAGGTGGTTCTCCGTCTGTTGGTGGAGGTGCAACAATTCTATCGAACTTCATGAGACAATCACTGATACATGACCAGTACGAAAGAACTATAAGAGAACAGGATGAAGCTTTGAGATCGCGAGTAGACAAAGTTAGAAGCGAACGCGAATCCATCAAGACTGAGAACGAGGAAACAAAGTCATGATAAATGAAGTCTTGTAATATATGGTGTCAATGTTGACATGATATGATCATCTATTTGTGTTCAATAACCAAAGAGTCCTTCTTCAAAATAACCTCCTTCACCTAAAAATGGTTCGTCAGGAGGATAGAAATCATAGTAGTCATCATCAAAATACTCGTCAGGTTCATCAACAAAGGGCATTGGTTCCACAGGTTCGAACAATTCTCTTCTCTGTGAAAGTTCTTGCTCACTTATCGCAGATATGAACGACCTGTTCCTTCGTTGATTATTGTAATTGACACTACTTTTAGATTGCACTGTTTGTCTTGGTGATGGGATTTCATACGATCGTCCAATTCGAGGTGCTTCGTATCGGAATGAGCCCATTTGAAATGATGGGTCTTGGAAGCTACCAGGATATGGTTGATTTATTTCGTTTGGAATTGGTGGTGGTTCAAACGGTGGTGGAGGGGGCTGTCTAAACTGGCTATTCATGTTGCTTGGCTGTGGTTGGTTGAATTGTTGGTTCATGTCGGGTTGCACATACGGTTGACTGAACTGCTGATTAGTGTTTGGTTGACTGAACTGCTGATTGGTGTTTGGTTGAGACTGCTGATATTGTTCATTTTGGCTCATATTGTCGATTACTGGACCGTCAGTATCTGTGTTTTTCACTTTATCAAATCTCCTGTTCACCTCTTCCATATGGTTGCTTAGTGTTACTTCACCCACCTTGATTGCAATATCCAAACGATTCATTTGATCCTTGATTCTGTCAAGTTTTTCATGCAAGCTATCTTTGTTCTCGATTACATCACGTGAATTGTATTCTGATGCTGCATTATCTCTGTATCTCGATTGTTCGTATTCGCCAGAGATAGGCCCAAATCTAGATTGGTTAACTGAACTGCTCTTTGAACTTTTCAACTCGGAAACGTCTTGACTGATTGCAGTGTTGAATATTTCTGCTCTCTCAAGTCTCTTTTCAATCTCTTGGTGCTTTTTGTTGAGCCAGCGAATGTCTGAATGTTGTACGGTGAGTGATTCTTTCACATCTCCAAGTAGACTGGTCATGGCCTTAATATTGGCAGAGATGCTGTCGAATTCTTGCATGCTATTTGACATCTGAGTTTGTGGTGCTGCTTGGGTTCCTGTTCGAGTCTGTTGAGGCGCAACTATTTGCTGCTGCTGCTGGGGTGGCGGCGGTATGGGTGGCTGCCATTGCTGCGGCTGGGGTGAAAATGGTGGCCGCATCTGCCTACGCTCTTCCAAGTCTCTTTTGCTGATCTGAGAAATGAATGATGTTCCACGCGGCTGTTGGCTGTAATGAAAGTCACCTGTACCGTGGTTAACGCTCTTGTTTGACTGCAAAGTTATACCTCTACGAAGCGCATTTGTTGGCGAATGAATAAAACATGCTGCGTCTGCAAATCTATTACAAAGGTGCAGCAGCAGAAGTAGCGACAAGAAGGCAGGAAATGCGCACATTGTCGCCATGTTAAGGCGTGACCCTTTGACTTTGTTCTATTGCCGCCTTAAAGCTCTGTTATCTGCTCGAAGCAACTCGAAGTCTACTTTATCACAAAGGATAAAGGATGGCTTCACACAATCCCTTTGTTGCTTGGCTCTTGGCTCGATGACGTACATGGATGGGTGATTACGATAGTGGGCAATTTTATGCAAGGCAATTCTCACGTATCTAGTAAAAGTAAGGACTATTGGTAAGAATAGCCGACTCATACTAAATAAAAAGCTCATCATCTGCTCATCAGTCTCTTCATCTTCTCTGTCTCTCTCTCTCTCCTCGCTTCGACTCACACTGTTGCTTTGTTTGAGTGTTTTCGTCAATATAATGATGATTGGAAGCTAGCGTGCAAACGGATGTGATTTGAGAATGACACAAACTGAAAATGATCGGATGCGCCATACTCAAATTAGTCATTCAGATGGTGAAACTCAAAATTTGGTTAGAAGCCAGTCGTTGAACGGCTAGTTCTCGTTATCCGATAGCAACCGGCTCCGGTTGACTCCTCGAGAACTACTTATTCATCCTCATAATCCATTCCATCAGACGTAACGAATTACTTTGGTTACACTAACATCATCCTAGAATATTATTATGATGCGGCATTTGTCCAAGGCTTTCGTTGCAGTAGTAGTATTTGAATCGAGAGTTCTATGCTCCAATGCGAAAGGAGGCTCTGTAACGTGGATTACGCCTAAACCAACTGGGGCACCAACTGAAGCTCCAACTTATGAGTTTCCATCTAGTGCCCCTGTCAGTATCCAGCTTATCAAAGCGTCTCAGCCCACCGAACCTCCCTTCTTCACGTCGCTACCGACAACGCCTCTTTCTCCTGATCATGTTTCTACTGGAGCAAAGCCGGCAAACGATACACCTACAGTTGGAGGCGAGAAGCCTAAGCTTTTCAACGCATCGAAGTCTGCCAAGGATCACAAGGCCTCGAAAGTTCCTCCTTCTACACCGAACAAGACACCGCCAGCCATTCACTCGCCAACATACAGCCCTTCGGTAGCCAGTGATGTAACTATGAACCCGTCTAGGGCGCCACAAAGTTTCAACTCAACCTCTAAATCTGATTGCGCATCTGCTAAGTGGCATCCCAACCTAGGTTTCAACAAGTGCACCAATAGCCTTGAATATCCAAATCACTGGGTCTCGACCCCAGCGATGCAACGTCATTACTTTCGATCGACTCTTGAGCAATGCTGTGCTTTTGTCTTTGGACCGATTGGGGTGTGCGAGTTTGAAGACGTTTGTTCAAGTGCATCGCCTAGTTTGTCGCCCTCGAGCAGTTCATCTGATGATCCTTCTGATGGTCCATCTGCTAGCCCATCTGATTCAATGACGGTAAATTCAAATAACTTTCATGATGCAGCTTGTTTGGCTTACCAATGCTAACTTTGTTTATCATATCGTCTTTGAGCAGCAACGACCTTCTTTGGAAAATTCAGTTCGTAAGGAGCTTGAGTTTCCAACGGTACAGCCTTCTCCAGTGAGCTTTAATGCGTGTATGTACTTGAACAACTTCAACTTCTTAACGAACGACTTCACTCATTCATACTTAAAGGTTCCTTCATCCGCACCAAGCTTAGTGTTTCGCGATACTCTTCCTCCAACTATAACAGATGCATCTACTTCTTCACCAACGATTGGTGTCGATCCTTTGGCAGGATCTTCTCAGCCAAGAGCTCCTGTGATCTGCACCTGCTCATCAACCGGGGTAAGACTTTGTAGCTGATGGATTCCGTGAGGATATGCCACTCATTTCACTGTGATGTTTTAGGATGTGATTCTTCATGGTGCTTCGAGGGGTACCCCATCAGAGGCGCCAACTTCCTCATTTCCAACAAGTACTGCCAATGGCACTCCTCTCTTGAACACTCGACCTCAATTTTATACCAGTCTCCCGACCTCGTCACCCTCATCTCCATCTGAAAGTAATGAAACCAGTGTCAAGAGCTACATCAACGTTGAAGACTTGAGTGAGTTCAATGGATTCTTGATCACCAGTCAAAAAGAGACAGAATGTACCAAGATTGATGTGTCCGAAACCTGCAGGCTGGAATGTGTTGTGACCATCAAACTGTTTCATGAAAACGTCTTGCTTCACAAGCCCACGCTGGTGAAATACGAAACTAGTTGTCCCGACAGCGATACGGTATCGACTAGAACTCTAGAAACCAGAGTACTCCCTGCTGACAAAATGGACAATTAGAACAGTCTTTGCAAGTGAAGAGACTTGAGCTTGTTATCATTGCAGGCTGGATTTATTCATTCAATCCACTGTTATAATACTCGCAAGCAAGATATCTGATCTGTACATTCAATTAGGTCCAACATAACTTAGTAAATAGTGCATTATTGTTAATAGTTCCATCAAATTGAATAAACACGAATATATTTTACGAGTTCCTCTTAACGCCTTGAGAAGACACAACGTTCTCACAACTCCATCAGGTTAAACTTGTCAGCAAGTAAAATAGCAATCACTGCAAAAAGAACTGCGATCAAGATGGAATTGCTATCAGTGCCTTGTTTCGCAGTAGACACCCCTCCATCACCAATAGACTTCGTAGCAAGCTTTGCGCTACGAGAGAGTGCAGCACCTTCCTTAGACCATTCCTTAAGTTTCCCCCTGAAGTCGTCAATAGAATTGTAACCTTTCTCTCTCATGATACCTTCAAGCTCACTGCACATTCGATCAAAGCAAGACGGGCCCTCGGTCCAATGGCAGGTACCGACTTGCACTGCCGACGCTCCACATAAAATCATCTCAAATGCATCTATACCATTAGCAACTCCACCAACACCAACAACATCGATCGACTCGTCCAAAAGCTCTCTCATTTGTTTTACATTTGCAAGAGCAGTATACTTGACTGCAGGCCCAGAGAGACCCGCAAATCCGCCTTTCGCTCGAATGCAAGGCATTTCCGCGACTGAGTCTATGGCTAAAGCATTCCCAATAGTATTGATGCTAGCCACATATGAAATGCAACTTTTGTACTTGTTTAGAATCGATGCAGCATGTTCGAAGTGTGGCCTGTCAAAGTATGGAGGCATTTTGATACCCAATGGAAACATGGCACTACCTTTGAAACATGGTAACGAAGTAACCTGTTTCAACACATCTTCCATCTGATCAAAGTCATAGCCAATAGTGGGCTTACCCACAATATTAGGACATGCAAGGTTCAACTCTACGCCTGCAATCTTGATGGATGGATCTGCCTTCATGACATTAGATATCTTCCCCAACATTAGCATGTTGTCAACGAGAGTTTTTCCAGAAATAGACACCATGTATGGCTTGTTAGAATCACCCAGTGTTTCAGAAATCGTCTTTGAATCGATGTAGTAATCGATACCATTGTTGGGGAGCCCTTCGGAATTCAGACTTGCCTTCCCATTCTCTTCGTGCCACGTTCTTGGCTGATCGTTGCCTGTTTGACTGGATACCGTGGCACTTTTGGCAAGCACACATCCCGACCTGGACGCAGCAATTTTAGCCATCGCTGCAGATGAACCTGTGCGTGGCCCAGATGCATTGTAAATGCATGTTGATAGAGGAACGCCGCCGATTGATGTAGAGAGGTCGACCATCAGCTGAGATTTGAGATTGATGGAAAAGATTTTAAATTGATTTCAATCAAAAAGGTAATGGTAAGATGTGATAGAATTGAAACATAGTTCGCTAGCTATTAAACTAACTTTGCCTCTACACTGTATTACTCTAGGTATATTACCACCACTATTGAACAAGAAAGCATGCTCGTCAAATCAAATAAGGTGCATGAATTTCAACCCTCCATCTCCTACTCTTCGCTCTCTTCCTCACAGTCACTAGTCTGCGCTTGCCCAGCCAGTTTTCTCCATTCTAAATTGTCTGCCAGTAGATTTTTAATCTGCTCCTCTGGGCTAATCATTGTCTGTTTCAGCACCTCTTTGGCACAAGTTATGCAGTGGCATAGCCCTGAGTCTATTCGTGACCATTGGCTTGTGCTATATCCTCCT